>APFE030177530.1:0-101582 GCA_000404065.3 Pinus taeda
GTAAAAATCACTACGAGGTTACTGCATTTTCAAAGTCAAGATACAATCATTATCACAGTTAGGCTACACATAAGAATATCATTGTCATGTGGAGGGCATCTCTGATATGATGAATGAATATCGCAGTCATCACAACCTCTGTGAATTATGTTAGATTTTTTTTGTGTCCAAGAATCAAATTCTGTCAAGATCATAGGTAACATAATTTCTTACAATAGTGACAATCATCATTCCAAACTCCTTTGTTAACAAGCCACTCTTAAATTCTAAATTACTAATGGAGAAACAAATATTGTTTCAGATTATAAGGTGTCTTTTCCTCACATAATCATTAAGGATTAGGAATGCTTGTTTCATTGATAATCCTGAATAAGGGTGATTTTGTTACACAACAGTTCTGTTCTTGTAATAGTGCCCATGATGTCTGAAGGTGCTACCTGCTTGCCCCTTTAAGACCCAGATGAGCTGCCTTATAAATTTTGAAGGAGAGATCCTTGACCTATAGCATACAAGTTGGGTTTTGAATGCTATTCAAGATCCTCGCTTTTCTGCCTTTTATAAGATGAATGTCCTGTAATATGAAGAAACATGATACTTCTATTCTTAAAAATGATTTGTGATTTGGATGCCACTAATCTATTTTGTATCCTGACTTATGCTACCTCAACTATTGCAATAAATTCATTCTCTAATGTCCTGGAGAAGTGTGATTTATGCCTTGTCACTATGAAGATCAAAATTCTGGAGGTGTTTCAACAAATTACTACTCACAATTCATGCCCTTGGAGAGATAAAACTTGAGATGGTCTTACTGGGAACTGAATCTTGATCAAGACTTCCTTGGACCAGAGAAGTCTTTTGTAAGTCTGAACTCATTCTGCATCAGATGTATACTTAACAACTAGCCTTTCAAATAGTGAAATTTTCATGCATGAAACTTAAGCGAGTTATGCCAATGAAAATTCTATTCTTTAAGCCATAGTTCTGATAAAAAATATTTATCATACTTCTGTTCAATATTCTATCGAGGAATGCCTTACCATAGGGTCAAAATATCTATAGACACAAGGCCTCAAACCAGATTTGTAATGAGAATTAGAACTTGAGTAATACCCAAAACAAGATACATCAATATATAAATTGTGCTAGCTTCTGGATCTCTGGTTAAGACACAAAACAAGGTGATAAAATAACCAAATTAGGGTTTGTCAAATAATTACGTTGAAACCCTATACATACCTTGTTTAGAGAGTAAAGAAAATGCCACAGATTTCCAACAACTGCTCATGAGAACTTTAAATAACGAACTGTAATCTAGTTTAGAACTTCAATTCAAATTCAAGAGAATTCAGGAGGCCTGAAAAATCCATGATAAATCTCGATTTGTATTGAGGTTGGTTTGAATTGGCTTCTCCAAACCCAATGCTGCTTATGCACATAGTACATTACATCTTTTTCTCCACAAGCCACCAGCAAAAGAAACATATATTGCTCAATTTGAAGGGTTTAAGACATCCACTAATGCAAATTGTTTGAGATGGAAATAATGATGTTATGTGCAAATAACCAAATGGCATTAAACTCAATTCTGAGCAGAGATTGCAGAGAATAGACATCAATTCCGTAGAGAATCCATGTCAGTGAAACAAATGTCAAAGTATATGCTCCCAAGGAACATAAAAGTCTATATGATTCCCTGCCACAGGATCCATGGGATATGCCAGAAGTGGATAGAAAAACTGAAACTGAGCTTAGTGTTAGCTTCGGCTACCAGTGCAACGAGAAACAAATTAGTGTCTGTAGGCCTTCACATGAAGTTGAAGTCTCTGCTGACATAGAATTTAATAATTCAAATTGCCACAAGAGGAGCAGTTCATTTTCTTGCAGATATATTTTATCTCTTTTGAAAGTCATAGATCACTATAGATCGGCATAATAGTTTGGTATGAAGTGTCTCACGTTGTTATTAATGCTTGTTTGCAGGCCTCTGAGTATGCCTTCAAATCAAACTCAGAAGCGTACCAGACAGGAGTCTCAGTGAAGGTTGATCTTGTCTTTAAAAGACAAGAGGTTCCAAGTCGAAAGCAAAGGGAAGCTTCTTGCTCGGCCATAAATTAATTAGACAAACTGCACAAAAGCCAGAAATAAAAGTATAGGCAAATTTATCCTACCCCATCCTTCAACTACACGTATCTATCTATGGGCAACTTCTCATCGTCAAGGATCTCTGTCTTCATCAGAGATTTCGGCCAAAATCCTTCCCTCCATCAATTTCCTTCTTTTGCTATTGGCTTCTTCCAGTCGAGTCGAGTTGCCCACGAATCTCTTCAGGTCCTTGAAATTAGAATTCCTTCTGTGCCCCTTTGGAAACATTCGATGTGGAAACTACAACATATCTTGAGCAGGGGAATTTGGACTTGAATTGAGGAATAAGCAGGAGCTAAGGGATTTGAATCGACATTATCATAGTAGCGGTTTGAATTTACTGAAAATGTATATTATACGACTAGCAATTTTCTTGCTGTAAGATAATTTCCAATCATTAATGTATTTCACTGTCATCCTATGAGTTTGATGCCATGTATTAGTGCGATAATTCAATATCCGGTTATGGCAATAGTCATAATGTCTTTTAATTTAAGTTGGATTTGTTATGCTGTTTGAGATGTGAATTATATGTCGTTAAATTAACTGTTCCACCTCCAGCAGAACTGAATCCTCTCAGGATATGCTTTCAATTTCAATTTGGAGCCATGAATTTAGGTTGCCTTTGTTATGTTATTTGCAATGAATCACATGATATCATGTTAAGTTACCGGATGCACCTTTTGGCATGGGTTCTCTCGGGATATGTTTTCAATTCAATTTGGAAGTGCCGGAGGATTTGCCTTTTGATTGCTGAAAACGCCAAGCTGGTGGATGACATCCAAAAATAACTACTATTTTTGTTTAACAGAATCCTAGAACATAGAGACCTAAATTTATCTTGCTAGTCTGCATTTCTGAATTTGTGAGAGCAACTTAAAACAAAATATATGGAGAGATCTGAATTGGTTTGTATTGTTTTTTAATATTTATATTTTTGACATGTCGTTTCTCACAACATATTAATATTTATCTAATAACAATTCGAGATTGAAGTCGAAAACTCTAATGTGTTCAGTTTACACTTAAACTCGTATGGTCTCTACTTCTCTGATCAAACTTGTAGGTATATATATGTGTATATATATATAGCCTTAGAACTGTGATACTTTTCCACAAGTTCTCGTCTTTTATGGCACTATACAAGACTGCAAAATATATCTTAAACAAGGTGATTGTAATTTGATGACGCGCTAGCAAGAGGTCTAATGAACTTTTAATTAACTCGGTTTAGGATTTATGAGAACATGACCGGAGTAGGAATCTCAGCTTCTTTTCTTGGAGGCTTTAAGCTTTGAGTCAAGCCTTCTGAAATATGCTTATGCCATGAGCTTGAGGGAGTCTCAGCTTCTTTTGTAGCTTCACTGAGTCTCCCAACTAGGCCTATAAGTTCTTTTAATCAACCCATACTCTTTAACAGAAGAGCTACGCCATATTTGCTATGTGAAACCATAAAATCGATCATCCACTGATGTATATGATGCTTCGGATCTCATAGGTGGTTCAGAATTCGGACCTCTTAAATGCTTGAAAATTTTCTTAAATGATTAGACCCTTCGTTAACTTTGTCAATGCCCTGGAGTTTGGTCACACATAAATGTGCACAAAGTTCTGAGGTTCGGATTGAGGTAGCTCAGAGGATTTGATTCAAGGGTAAACACAGACCTCATCTATTGTGCCTACAACTGCGCTCTCCTTATCAGGATATTCGGTCATCTTTGGCCTCTGGAACTAGCCCCTCGGTTTTCTAAAACAGGGTTTTATATGATCTTCAAACTTCTTTACTCTTGATCCACAAAACTGCAGCCTAATCACTGTTTGCAGAAGTCCCCAGAACTGCAAGCTTCTTCATCTAGGAGGTCGGTCCAGATTTCTTGATTTCTATAATATTATTTATTCTGTCAGGAATTTTACAAGCGCATTTAAGTTGAAGAAAAACACTAGCTCTGTCATATCCATAGGCACTATATTTTTTTTTTGAGCAAAAGCAGTCCGAAAGACTTAGTATAGCATTCACAGAGCCAAAATTTTGCGAAGATTACAGAGTGTCTGTCAAAAATCAGAAAGATTGCCATATACCTAAAACAAATAGTAATGGAAAAAATCAAATAGCAGCTAAAAATAAATCCTTCGGATCTGCCAGGCTATAATACAAATCCAGGCCCTTTCTTTCTTCTCTGTCAAGAAACTGATAGTCTCTGTCAAGAAACGGATAATGGATCTCCAACAACTCAGAAGAGATTGTAAGGGAAGGCGTCAAGGGGATGGAGGAGGTAGGTCAAAGCCAGCGCCAGGAACATGAGCACGTACGCTATCCCTTGGTCTGAACTATACAAACGATTTTTAATATTTAAAAAAAATTAGATTCTATCAACCCTATTCCCAAATAGGATGCCTATGGGCATAAAGACACATATAACCAATCTAAATTTAGAAACCATTCATTTACAGATTCTCTGCAAACAACTACAATCTACAAATTCAAATCGAATTCTCGAAAAGTTTGATAAAATACAAACAACTAGAATCTATAAATTATAATCGAATTCTTGAAAAATTTGATAAAAATATCACAAAATAAGGACACAACTTAAATTGTAGAAAGATCAGACGCTCTTTGCATAATATGTTTGGGTAATATTTGTATGACTTCTATCCCTTTTCATATATTTTGGATACCTAATAAATTTATATGAAGCCAAGATAGATATAATCGAATTTTGTTTCAGGACACAAACAAATCTGGAACATGGATAAGCATTGTTGGGGTCGTCGGAGGCGCAACTGTGATTTTAATTATGGCATTAATCGTCCGACGTTACTTCTTTCAGATTATACACTATCCCCGCACAACAAAGACAAGGTATGCCGTATGCATTTTGGTTTCGCATTTTAGAGTGTGCCTAACTTTATGTTTGGTTGCCAGGAACATGAGCACGTATCTATCTCTTGGTCGATGGCGGTGCCCTCGGACGAGGGAGCAGGAGCGGGAGCTTCTGCATTGGCGGAAGGTGCGAAGAGATTAATCAAGAGGAAGGCGACAGAGAGCATCATCACCGTCACAGAGACCGACGAGAAGGCCATCTCTGCTGAAGAATAACAAGAAATGTCGATGATGGGAAACAAGAAAATCAGGAGAGAAAGAAAAGAGGAGCTGGGTCAACGAAGATCCTCACGCCGACAGAGCGCAGAAGACCCTCACAATACACACTATGCCATTGGATTGTTGTTGAAACATTTTGACATTCTAATTTTCTGGATTTCCAACTATTTAGTAAGAGATTCGATTGTGGAATAGCGATTTAGTGGGCTTTGGGTCCAGATTTTGAACCAGGGCTCTGATACCATGTGTAAGAACCCGATTCCAACCATTAGAGCCTCAACCTATTATACACTAACAGATCTATTTTCCTGTTAATTTAAAAGTAATAAAAGGAACTCGCTGACCTTCTCACAAATCTTTAAACATTTAACATCTTATCTTTTTATCATAAGCAACATAAATTAAGGTAAGCATTCCATTGATATCAACTTAACAAGAGTAGTTCATGGAAAAATACCTGTTCCGGCGGTTGATGATGATACCTTTGTCTTATAGCTCCAGCTGAACGCTCCTTCTCACCGACCCAATTGGATTTACCTCCCAGCCAACTAGGAACAAATTCCTAGCCCAGGAAACCTCCACAGGTTCCCTAGCCCTCCATGCCCAAGTCTAACCATATATAGTGTGTCCTCAAGAAGAATGTGCAAAACCAGATAACAATACTTTCCTCCTCTCAAACCCAAGAAACCTCCATAAGTTTCCAAGGTCTCCCAAATCATAACAAGTCCAAACAATCACAACCAACCCCCACAATCATAAGCAAAACCTCCCAAAAACTCCCCCCACTTTTCTCCCTTCCCCCTTGCCTTTTTATACCCTCCTTCCCTTCTCCATCTCAACCACCTCTCATTAATCTCATTTGCTTCTCACCCATCCCTATAGTTGACTTCTCTTCTCCCGAGTAAGCTAGGAGTACATTTGGAAATGTGAGATGAATATAAAATTGAGAATTCAATGGGAAAGGATCATGTCTTCTCCCAAGTAAATCTGAAAAGTACATTTGGGAATGTGAAAGCAATATATATATATTGATGATAAGATGGAGAAGACTATGTCTTCTCCCAAGTAAATGTGAAGGTATATTGGGGAATGTGAGATGTAATTACATGGAGAGGACCATGTCTTCTCCTTAATGAATGTGAGGGTACATTGGGTAATGTGAAATGAATACATATATTATGAAATAAGGGAAGGAGACCATATCCTACCTAATATTCAATTTGAGAAGGTAAGTGGGGAATTTGGATAATGGAAATCATGAATTTTATATTAGACCAATATTTTTCAATATTTTCAAATAATGTAAACATTAACAAAATTTGTAGGATAAGATTTAAGTGGGGCATTACACATTACATTTGATACTACACAAAGTTCATACACTGGCTTCCACAAAACAAATGGATATGTCACTCTATGTGTTTATCACTGCCAGGCACATATTTAAAACCACCACTTTGGCAACCATTCATTTTTCTATTGGGCCTTCCACTCCAAACGGTGTGGGGTCTAATTGGTACTTCACATCAGGGAGACCCCTTCCCTATTGGAAATTTCCAGCATCGTCAACAGCAATTTATGGAAACAATTCCCCTTAACCATGATAAAAGCATGTGAAATTATATTAGCTTCTTATTATTCTTTATTATATTATTTCCATCAAACTATTATCACTATTATCAAGAAAATAAATAATAAAGACAATAAACACAAGAAGTAGGCTCCAAGCTAAGGAAAAATCCCTCCAAGGGGAAATCCCAGAAAGAATCTCATCTCTTCTTATATAATCAGTTCAAATGAGAATTCCAATACCCCAATACTAAAGTCAAGACCTTTTCCAAGAGCCAAGTTAGCCCTCCAAAAATCCTTCCTCAAGCTAGTCAAATCCTTCATGGTCAAGAGGAGTCAAACCTTCCTTAAGTTGCTTCAATTACGATATTCAGTCCTATAATTCAGATCTAAAATTTTGGCTTCTTGTAGACAACAAAAACTCTAGCCTTCTTGCATGAGTTGACCTTCCAAGAGATTCTCCCTTAAATAAATTAAGGTCTTGAAAGTCAACGAAAGTCAAACTAGTTCAAATCAAAGTTTCTACCCTTTATATTAGACCTACAATTCAGACCTGTAATTTTCATCCTTCTAGTAGCTACAAAAACCATAATTCTTCACGCATGTGAGAGAAAATAGTCATAAACTTTAGATTTTTAATTTCTTCTAGAAATTATTCCTTCTCCTAGACCTTTTCTTTCCTTTATCCTTTCTTCTTGCTTGAGATCGAACTGCAAAAGTGTGTTTGAATTAGTTTGAGTCCCTTCCATATATATGCTTCTCTTGAGATTGAATTAGGCCTCTTTAGGCCAACTTCTCATAGGTAGGGCGAACTTGAGCTTGGAGGCTTATTTGACTTTCTAGACTCATAATTAATTGCTTTACATGTTACAACTTTCCCAATAGGATATTATACAAATGATAAAGACTCTCTTGTCTCAAGAAAAATATTCTTTTGCCTTACAAACCCTAGGAGCATGAAATGCATGCTTGACTGAGATGACCATTTAAATAGAGCATGAAACCGATGCTTAAAAATAATATTTTTCTTTCTTGTTTTTCTTGTAACATAAGATATACATAATGACATGAGTACAATGACAATTATCAAGACCAAAACCAGTTACATTTTCCAACACTTTTTAACCACATTTGATCAAGTTGTTTGTTTTCACTTCCTCTATCCAGAACCACTTTAATTCCTTTTCACACAGAGTTTATTGATTATTAGATTTATTATTTTGTAATAATTTAAAAGTGACACAAGTTGGAATTTTATTTGTAATTAATTTTTATAGTGTGTCTCATGTTTTTAATATAATTGCATAAATTATTTTCTTCAGTAAGGGATCAGCGAGGAAAAGTCCTGGAAGAGATCATGATATAGGAAATAGGCCTTGTAATTTAGGAAAAATAAAATGATAAGGTTTTATGTACATTTCAATACAAACTTTGAGGAATTTCACCAACTTGCTACTACCTTCCATTTAATCCTTAGGTCACCTAATGTGTCTTTCTATCCCTCAATTTTGCATGTGATGCCTCATTGCCCTTTTCAGCCACATCCTAATGTGCAAGATATCCATGAGAAAAATGAAGATAATGATGGATGAAATTCTATTCCCAACACACTTCATGAAGAAAATTAGGGATGGGGTAAAATAATTGCTAGTATTTTTTATCAACAACACTCTTATGATAGTCATTTTGAATCAACTTCTTCAAAAGCATTAAATTCTAAGTAACCTATTGATACCCTAAATCCTAAGCACATGGCACTAGCTAGGTATTTTCAACCTATTGTTGACCATGATGTTCATCCTATTGATGTTCATGCTACTACTATTCATGTTGTTCACCATTCCGCTAATCATATTGGGCATTTCCCTAATGACCCTTTAGCTTATTCAATTCTTAATTGATATGCCCCTAGTTTCTACCAAGTGCATGGTGTTAACGAATTCCTCAACCAATGAATCGCTAAACTTGACCATGCCTCTACAACTGCCCAAAACAAAAGAAAAGGTAAGGAAAGAGAAGAGAGTTCAAGTACACACATTTCAGTTGAGACTTATGAAATTCAATCAACACCTTCAATACAAGATCTCCTTTTTTAGATTCGTTATAATTCAACATAGTTTGCTTATAGGTTATGATATTCTTGTGGAAGTAAGTTGATAAATTTTAAGGTTTATTTTTTGTTATACTAGTTATATTTTGATGGATATTATGGCAATTTTTCAAACAAAATGAACTGACAACAAGAACTAATATTGTTTCACTTGGTTTTGATATATATATTTATATTATTTTTTTATGTGCAAATGATGTCAATCATTTGATGATTGTGTTTTTTTTAGCAATGCATGTACATTGGGAGTTACAAGGTGATGTATCATGCATTATGGTAACCTAAATTAATTCTGAAATTTAAATTAAATAATATAAATTTGATCCTCCCTTCCTAATGAATCATGTAGCCATCCATCTACTTTCTAAAAAAATGTCATTATTTTTATTTTTTGTTTCCTTCTTTAAATCAAAATTAGTTGTCTTGGGATAACTATTAGGGAAAGATTAGAGGATAGAGTTGAGTATCAAATTAGAAAAAGAAGAATGAGTTTTGGAAATCATTTCAACAAATCTTCACGCATATATTTGAGCTTGTAAAAGAAATTTGACCTTGAAATTTTACACAGGGAATGATATGATTTAGTGTTCTTTCTTTAGTTTTGAGAAGATTCATTTTTATTATTTAGAGATCTTGAGTGTAACAGATCTTGTGAAACAAATGTTATTTTAAAAAGTAGCAATGAACAGGATTATTAAGTTCTTCTCTAGTCATTGAAGGTATTATTTATAATTTTTGTTGTTGATGAGGCCTTTTTTGGTTCTTTACTACATGCATTTGAATTGGGTGGTTATTAAACATTTTCATTTTTAAAAGTCATTTTTCATATATTCTCATATTTATTGATATTGATTCAATATATATGAACAATTCTTTTGAATGAACTCAATGGAGGATTACCATCCTTGTGCTTTACATTTTATTTTCTTCATCAGTATTTTGTTAATATTTGTGCATCTTATATTTTCGTTGTGTTGTGCTACGCAGCCCATGACCTAGACAACCCTGCCACAGAGACCTCTTCATAGGTTTGCAGCTCCAATGGAGGCCAACAGGGGTGTCGATCCCTCCCCTCCCCTACCCGAACTCCTTGCATTCAAGAAGCTCATCGCCAGATCTCTCAAGAGACCATTGTCCGAGACTCTGCAGAAATTCATCAAAAAGCTGGACTGCATCCCAATTGTGGAATTTCCAATTGTAGAAACATGCAGATCAATAGTCAATCTTGTAAATAGAGGGCTCATAGGACATTTAATCGGCTTTGGCCTTCTCCAAAATCCATTGAAGCTTGGGTGCAGAGGAATTTGACACCGTTCATATCAGAAGGAATCAAGAGCCACTTTATAGCAAAAGGATTCTATGTATTCGTGTTCAAAAGCTCTGAGGATAAAAATCTCATCTTCAGAAGAGGCCCATACTTCATGGGGCCTCAGGGTTTATAACTGAACAAATGGACCCTTGATTTCGATCTAGCCCAGGATGTGATGTCTTTCGTTCTAGTTTGGGTCCACCTACCTCATCTTCCTTTACATTAATGGAATCAAAAAACATTGCAAGCTATCGGCAATTCGCTTGGAAGGTATATTGATCAAGCAATGCGAAAGGATTAGTACTCATGCACACGGATCTGCATGGAGGTTGATCTGGAAGTAGGGCTGCCAAAGGCAATTAAACTTACTGTGGCAGATTGGACGCACATCCAGGAGCTAGACTATGAGAAATTACACTTCAAATGCTGGCACTGTCATAACTACTGCCATTTCACAAGACATTACAGAAAAAAGGAAGCAGGAAAGAGTGAGAAAGAAAAACAATGGACCACAGTGCAAAAAGCAGGGATAGCAAAACCTAGAAGCAAAGGAATAACAAAGGAAAACAACCCTAGGCCAATGGGGCAGGAATAAAAAGATGGGAACTCCAACCCCATGTCAAAATCAGGATCTCAAAATGTAGAGCCCAATAAGGCCACAAAAGAGCCAGAAGTAAATAAGGATTGCAGTGAACAACCCAAATCCCCTCCTAACAGGAAAGGAATAGAGGAGCAAGGGAAAAACACGGGAACCCCCAAAGTAGTCCCCTCCCCCTCTTATGCTAACATAGCAAGAAAGAAAGTACATGAATCACCAAGCTCATCGGAGAATAAGATCTTAGAAAGGCCTGCGAAAAGAGTAAGAAGAAAGTCCTGCAGAGAAGCAAGGGAGGAAGAAGCTGAAAGGCAAAAGACTCAAGGAATTCAACCCACTATAGAAATGTCAATTGGAAAAAATACAAGGACAAGGCCACCAAAAGGAGGAGGCTCAACCACCCCTAACAGTAAGTAATGAAAATCATCTCTTGGAACTGCAGAGGGCTGGGGAACCCGATGAAAATTGAAGCGGTCAAAGATCTACTGAAAGCGGAACCAGCTGACATCCTAATGCTCCAAGAGACAAAGATAGAAGGGGAGGTCCTTCTAGAGATCAACAAAAAGAAATGGTAGAAGAACGCAGGAAAAGTAATAAGTGCAAGAGGCTCTTCTGGTGGAATAGCAACCCTGTGGAAGGGAGACCAGTTCAGGCTTGTCAACTCCCACAACGCACAACACTGGAGCTCCATAGAGCTGAAGCACATAACAAGTAAGTTAACCATTGCATTATTCAATTTATATGTACTGGTATTGTATTCTGATAAGAAAGACAGCTGGAAAACTTTAAATGAGTTTTTGGAACTGAATACCCCAAACAACATAATCATAGTTGGAGATCTAAATCTAGTGATGAATGAAAAATAAAAGAGAGGGGATAGGACCAGCAAGGATCAGATGACCTATGTAATAGAAGACATGATACAACAATGGGACCTACTAGATTTTAAACCAAGAAAAGGGCTCCACACCTGGACCAATAACAAGATAGGGGAAGACCACATATCTGCCAGATTGGATAGGTTCTTGGTTCAAAGCACCATGTTGATGGAAAGGAGGCTAATCTCATCAACCTTTCTTCCCAAGCTTACCTCAGATCACAAACCCATCCAGCTAATGTTAGAGGAGGAAGAAAATATGGGTGCATTACATTTCCACCATCTTTATAGTAAAGAGAATGAAGGCTGTGAAGAAGACAACAAAGAATTCCTAAAGAACATTTCGGTGTTGGTCACTAAAGAGGACAATGCAGCATTGTTGAAGCAAACCAATGAAGAAGAAATCAGTAAAATCATCTGGTCCATGAATCCAGATAAAGCCCCTAGGCCAGATGGGTTCACCATTAACTTCTATAGGATATGTTGGGACATAATCAAAATAGACCTTATTCAAATGATAAAAGGATTCCTTTAGAAAGCAAAACTAGGTGGCGCCAACAACTTAACATTCCTTGCTTTAATACAGAAAGAGTCAAACCCTGCTTCCTTTGACAAGTTTAAGCCAATCTCTTTATGCAATGCTTCATACAAAATAATTGCAAAACTCCTTGCAAACAGAATAAAGCCACTGCTAAACAAACTCATAACAGATTCGAAAGGAGGCTTCGTCAATGGGAGACACATTCATGATAACGTAATTCAAGTTCAGGAAGCCATGCACTCCAGCAACCTTAGAAATGAGAAAGGCATGCTAATCAAGTTAGACATGGCCAATACATTCGATAGATCAAAGCTATCCTTCCTCTATCAAGTTCTACTTTCCTTCGGATTCTACAAAGAATTTGTCAAACGGATCCAATATTGTACCATAAGTCCTTGGATTGTGCCTTTGGTAAATGGGAGGCCAGCTGATTTCTTCCAAGCCACGAGGGGAGCTGAGGCAAGGATGCCCTCTTTCTCTATTTCTTTACATTTTAATGGTAGATACTTTGAGTAGAAAGTTGGAGTAGGACGTGATAGCAGGAGCTACCCCAGGTTTGAAAATAACTAAGGATCTCAAAGCAATAAATCACACCTTGTTCGTGGATGATTCCCTCATGTTGGGCGGAGCTTCAAATAGAATAGCCTCTGCATTCAAAAATACTCTCCAAGCCTACTGCAAAGCAACTGGAGCACTAATCAGTGAAAGAAAAAGCACAATCTATAGTTGGAATGCAGAAGAGGAAGAAACTCAAAACATAGCTCGCAATTTGGGGTTCAACGATACTCAAAATGGGACAAAATCAATTATCTTGGACTGCCATTAACACTGGGCACAAACAAGTCAATCTGTGGGAAAGAGTAATAACAAAAATCAAAGGAAAAATTGTTGCATGGGGAGGTCAATGGCTAACTCATGGTGGAAAATTAACTCTAATAAAATCTGTTCTTTCATTTCTGCCAATATATCAAGTGTCCTACCTCATGGCACCGAAGTCAATTTCAGGGCAAATTAATAAAATCATGAGAGATTTTCTATGGCATGGAGGCAAAGGAAATCAGAACAAATTCCATTTGGTTAAATGGGAGACAACAAAGAGAACCATGAGAGAAGGTGACCTTCAAATTCGCGATCCGGACCTCGCCAATACAGCTCCAGGATGCAAGATACTATGGAAGCTCCATAGCAACCCTAATCACCCTATCAGCAAAACATTGAGGCATAAATATATACCAAATGCAAAACTCATAAACCTGCAAAACGCAAACAGCAAAAGGAGCATGCGGCTATGGCAATTGTGTATCAAAGGATTGCAATTCTTCTCCCAAAATCTATATCGTATCCTTGGGAATGGTAAGCGTGTCAAGTTGAGAACATATCGCATAATGGGGCAGTCGCCCTTAGCATCAAATGATAGTCTGCAAGAAATCTGTAAGTTTCTTGAAAGAAGAGGGGATAAGACAATATGTGATATCTTAAAATGGGATGAATCTAGGTTCTGGATTGATTGAACTTTTAGTAACATACCAGATCATTTATCACAGCAAACCAAAATGCTAAAAGAAGAACTTCGTGAAGCAGCTTCGGTGCACGAGACAGAAAAAGATAAATGGGGTTGGGGACCTACAGGAGTATACTCCTCAACCAAAGGTTTTGGATGAAGGTATGGGATCCATTGGCACTACCCAAGGTTAACTTCTTCTCCTGGATATTAATGCACAAAAATATTTTGACTGGTGAAAACTTATTGAAAAGGAAAATAGTAGGTCCGCATAGATGCTCACTATGCAAAGAGGCCATGGAAACCATGGATCACCTGTTTGTAGACTGCTCATTTGCAAACAAATTTTGGACACTCATACTCCAAGGACTCAAGGCGGAAATCCCCACTAAAATTTTAGTAGTGCAATTATTTTTATCATGGAAAGATTGCTATCCTTTGTCCTCCCTCAACTCCTCATGGGCCAGAATCTGGATCACCATTCCCAAATTTGTGTGTTGGAAGCTATGGTTAGCTAGAAATGAGTAGATATTCAACAATGTAATCTGGATGCCCAACACAGTAGCAGCAAAAGAAAAAGGCCTTCACCTAGAAACATTGAACTCCCAAAAACTCAAAGATGACTCTTTGGTGCAGCAGGAGGAAAAGAGCTGGCTTGGAACCCTTGCATTAACCCAACGGATCCACAGTATTGGAAAACCCCAACTCAATCCTGAGTGGAGGCTAAGAGATAAGGACGAAATATTTCAAAGTTGGTGGAGGCAGTAAGGAATAACTACAGTCTTCTTTGATGGTGCCTCAAAAGGGAACCTTGGGATAGCGGGAACTGGAGGACTCATATACTCTTCTGACAGAAGCACCAAAGAAACCTTTTGTTGGGGACTAGGAAAACGAGCCAACAACCAAGTAGAAATCCTGAGGTTGGCAAAAACATGTCAAATAGCTAAAGAAAGAGGACACCGGGAGCTGCAAGCATTCGGCGGTTCAGAAATCTTGATGAAAATGATACATTCGAAAGGTCAATTTAATGATGCCAGCTTAAATAAGAATTTGCAAAGGCTGAGATATATCCTACAAGACTTCACTTCCTTTAAATGCTACCATATTCTCAGCGAATCAAATAAAGAACCGAACTATTATGCCAATAAAGGATGTCTTTTGAGCCAAGGAGACCTCAGCATAAACGAGGGAGAACCAGAAAAAATTTGCATCCCATGAAAAAGACATCAGCTTGTAACGATAAAATATAAAAGTCCTGTACTGAAGATCGTAAGGCTTCGACCATTTGGAGCTCTTTATTAATAAAAATCCATACCCGTTTCAGTTTTATATATATATATATATATATATTATATATATAATATATATATATATATATATATATATATATATATATATATAGAGATATAGATATAGATATATATTTGTGCATCTTATTTTGAATACCATTTCTCTTTTAGTTCTTAGTTTGTATTTGTTGTATTAGAGTGTATATTTCAATTACAACAATTTAATTAATTTTTTTGTAAAGTTATCTAAATGATCATCATCATCATTCATTTTAATTTTTGCAATATATTTATTGTAAATTTATTGGATGTGGAGCCTGAATATCTTCCTGATTCAGAGGTCTTGTTTCAACCATGTTTGGATCCCAATTCCTGAAGCTAAAAATAGATGAAAAGTTGCCTTGTAAAATATTGTAATTTTGTAGTCAATATGTGTCATTCATTACGCAGATGATCTTACTGTAGAAGTTTATGTTTAATTAAGGGTTTTTTGCCCTATAAGGAAACCCCTCGATTTATATGAGAGAATTATATTGTGGATGTGAAATATTATTCTCAATGATGAGAAAGAGAGGATATTGTGTCAGAGTGAAAATGAAATTACATTGAATATGTTGTAGGTTGTATCTCTTCATTTTGCTAAATAATATAAAAGGAATGACTGATTGTTTATCTGTAGAGTAGTCCTAATTGATGAACCATGTATATTTGTGTCTTTGTTGTTTTATGCATTTCTCTATTTTTTTTTCCATAATATTTTGTGCATTTCATTACTTTGTTAATTAATTTCTAACCAAATTTATTTTCTTTTGTTCTGATAATATAATTGATAATTAAGAAAGGTATAAACTTTAAAAAAACATCCCACTATTCTCCATTTAACATACCAAGAATTCAAAAATTTTGCAAAATAACTTAGACCATTTTTAGGCATCAAGTTAAAACCTTCAATAAAGCAAGTCAATCCGGTAACTTTCCAATAATGATGTAAGCAATTTTTTCCTATCCTAGCTTATCTATTAATGATTGGTTGGGATTATTATGATTATCAAAGTTATTCAGTGAAATCTTAAAAAGTCCTTCAATGTTATTGACATCAATTCATAAATTTGCTATTTATTAAATGACATGGCTATTTTTAATTTTTTTTAAAAATCAACTACCATTTACACAAAATAAATAAGGTCAAGATTAAAAATACGATAAAGCAATCTAGAACAAACAATCTCAGCCTTTCTAACCCATGCATGGTGTATTTTACGTTTCATTAAGTATTTTAGGAGAAAGAGGGCACTGTAAATAACCTTGGAAAGGAATCTCAATTTAGGGTACGTGGTTTACTTGGTTAGCTTCTTTGTTCCTTATTATTGGCAGGGAGAAGGAAGGGTGTTACGTTATTTTGAAGATTTTGGTTGAAATTTAGTGAAATAATTTTTTAATTAAATTATGTTTTTTTTAATATTTTTTTTAATGTATAAATATATTTAATTTTCTAATTTTTTTTCGAGTTGCTCAAGTTGTGTAGAGTTTATATCTCAAATTTATGTTTCCAATAATTATTGTCAAATTTGACTAAAAAATGTGTAAAAAAGTAAAACAATTTTGCTATAATATATAGAAATTTTTCATAAAAGAGGTTTTTATTAAATGGGTTCATAATATCTACACATTTGCACTTATATTTTTCAAGTTGAGTTTACAACCCATTATGGGGAGATGTGGTCACTTAATGTTACATTTAAAAATAATAAAATAATACTTATATTAACAAATGAAAAATAGTAATAACCAAAAAAAATAATGTGGTTATAAATAAAATACTTCAATTTCTATTTTAATTTTACATCAACTTTATATAAAGAGATCAAGTAATTGAAAGTAGAAAATACAAATTACTTTCTAGTATGAGGGAGATATGTACTTTCTTCAATACTTAATATGGAGTTGACAAAAATAATATTATTGATATTACATAATGTTTAATTCATTTTATGTCCATTTTATATGTAATATTTAAAACAAAAATGTATTTATAACAAACAAAAATAGTTGTTAGCCTTAACTAAAATGTTTCATAAAATAGTTTAAATTAAAAAATTGTTTATATTTTCACTTCCCATTTTGAGAGATATATGTGCGATTTATTTCATTGTTATGATGGAGTTGATATATAAGATTTTAATAATATTAATAATAAATAAAAGTTTAATGTAGCTTACACATCAAATATTTCAATAGTGCTTTATAATTCAAGTTATGAGGGAGATTCTTCCAATGTTTAATCTACATTTGATATATAACATTTTTAAAAATATTAATAATAAAAATAATTAAATAATGTATATGGAAAAAAATATGTTTATATATTATATAAATGGGTGAAAATGAGAAAATTTGTTATAGTTAAAACATTTTATGAGTATATTGCTCTAATTCATGATCTACTAAGAATTGAAAGGAATCAAATCTCTCTAACTGCAAACCTTTTTCTCTAATTCTACACTAAAAACAAGTTTGTATCTTGAAAAATTTTCACCACTCCTAATAGATATTGTAATTTAATAAAAATTATAATTATATGTTTTTTAATCTCTATACATATATAAATTTATTTTTAAAATATTTGGGATGAAGTTTATAATAAATTTTCATGTTAAGATATATAAATGAACAATGATAAACCAGAAATTAATACAAGCAACAACTAAATATTAAATATTAAATATTTATTAAAAAATTCACTCGACACATTATTGATGGTATAAAAAGATGGAAAGCTTTTGCTACTTCTTCTTAAACATAGACACGTTATTAATTGCATGAATGAACGAAGACCCTCTAACAGTGCTTTTGCTCTTCTTTAAGGGTGAACAAACATGCCGACCCTCTATACTTAGTGGATCCACTATTTTTAGGGTCGTTAAGGCATTATGTAGAGAATATCAAAAACTATAATAAGATATTGTTTTTAGGGTCAGTGAGGCATTAGTTGAGAATACTAAACAATGGAATAATATTAATAATATTAGGCCTTAGTTCTTCTAATTGTGTAGTCATTTGGATCAGACATACCGGGTACATAGGGCACGAGGTAATTCCAGTTTTCCTAATACCCTACTTATGTAGCTTTTATTTAATGTTGCATTATTTTTGGGTTGGTTTTAATTTTAATTTCCAAGTAGTGTATATTAATCCCATGCATAAATTGAAATTTCCCATTTTTCCGTTTGGTGATTTTATTTTATTTCCTCAAAAATATACCATAGTTTTATTAAAGATATAAGAGTCATATTTTTTAAGCTAGAGGCAATGGAAAAATATAAAGAATAAATTATTGAAAAGATAACAAGAAAATTTTGATTTAATATTCTTTTGAATTAAATGAGGAGAAAAATTGTAATTCCACATCACAAAACAATTTGTACAAGTTGACTAAGTTAATCTGACTTAGTTGGTTCAATTAATTTGAGTTGAAGGTCTAACTTGAGCTATGTAGAATGTCTCCTACTTTATAGGAGCCCTAGTTGATTTTATTTTGAGTTGTAATTAGTTAATTCAGTTTAGCTAAGTTAAAGTGAGTTAAACTAGTTCGAACTATTAGAGGAACTAGTAGGAGATCTAACAGTGGGGTGTTGCTTCATGTGTTCAACCAGTTAACTCATAATTCCGCCATAAAGAACCCATGCATGTTTGATCTGAGAGTTACCCAGTTGAGATTGGACTTCAAGGGCAATGTACTATTAGTTGTATAATCATCCAAATTGTACAAGTGGTGCATGTAGTCAAGAGAAGGCCTATGATGGATTGTGCAATTCCAATTGAGGAATTTCCCTAATTAATAGGGGCTAATTCCCAAGGAAACAACACAAGGGAATAGGGACTTGGGCAAGAAGAAAATTGGTTAAGTATTGGCCAAGGCTTGCCTAGGAAGCTGTGAGACAAATAGAGATAATGCACAGGTTGCTCAGACTTGATAAAAGCTTTGTAATCATCTCATTTTTTTTTTTACTAATGCAATATATAGATAGCGAGAGTTTTTAATTATGGCTTTCTCGAAAAAATCATTGTGTAATGTGTTTATTGAATTCTTTCTCTTGTATGCTTCATGATTTGTTGATCGATCAATTGTTTCCGTTGATGAGTAGAGTAGATTCAAGTATTTTATTTTAGCATATTACAATTAGAAAAATGAATCTACAAGGAATTTCTACATGGTATAAGAGTTGAAATCACACTAGAAGAGAAGAATCCAAATTTGTCTTTGTAGTTGAAATCGAATTTGCAGGATCATTCTTCAAAACTACCAGGATGTCATTCTATGGAATGAGACTCGAGTATGCCCTTGAGGGTAGCTCAAATTATATTGCTTGGAAGGACAGGATGGAGGCAATGTTGGAAGACAACTGGCTAAAGGAATTCATAGACAATGATATTCCTAAGCCTCCAATAACCGATGCTTAAGATCTGGAAGAGTAGAAGAAATGTGTGGCAAAGGTGAGGAGAATCATACTAGAAGGAGTTCAAGATCATATTGTCTCAAATCTCCACAGGAAGGACACACCATATGCAATGTGGCAAGCCTTGATATAGATATACTTGTTTTAGAACAACAGTGACCAAAGGAAGTTGGCACTGAAGGACAAGCTTTGAAAGATTAAGATGGAGAAGGGAGACACAATACCACGGTACTTGAGCAAGTTCACCCAATGTTGGATGAGATTGGGAGCGTTGGTATTACAGTTGTTGAAGATGATCTGGTTAGCCAAACACTCCTAGGCCTTCCTAAGAGCTAGCATAGCTACCAAGATTTGGTAAATGGGAGGGATCATCTACCAAAGTGGGAGCGCTTGTGGTCTAACTTGGTGCAAGAAGAGATAGGCGGAACACCAGAGATGGAACCTCATCCAAGCATGATGATGAGGATAACTGTGCCTTGGCTGGAAAGGTAAAGAAAGGGAAAGGAAAGAAATCCCAATACAAAGGGGATTCTAGTCACGGCAGCAAGAAGAAGGACTTGTCAAAGATTAAATGTTTTCACTTTCATGAGTTTGGACACTATGACATGAAGTGTTTGCAGAAGAAGGCCGACAAGAAGCCCTCAGGAGGAGCAAAAGGTGAAGCTCTTGCTTCAAAATTCGAGTTTGATTTCACCCTCATTGCATGCATGGTGACATCGGTGATGGGAGGTGTGTGGCATCTGGATAGTGGAGCCTCATTCCATATGACATGCAACAAAGAATTTTTTAGTGACTTGGAGGAGAAGGAATTCCAGATGCACATTGAGATGAAAGATGATGGAAGGTATAGTGCAACCAACATTGATACTATTACTTTTCAGAGGGAGTCTAGTTCTCCTCTCATATTAAAAGATGTCATGTATGTTCTGGGTTTGAAGAAGAGTTTAGTTTCAGTTGCTATGTTGGAAGATCATCGGTACACTAGTTACATTGCGTTGATGAGCGAGAGTGTAGAGACTGAGCCATCCTCATTCAAAGAAGCAGTGTAACAACTAGTGTAGGTTGATGCCATGGTAGAGGAGTATGACTTCATTATTAGGAAAAATGCTTGGGAAGTTGTCCCAAGGCCAAAGGACAAGTCATTGGTACATTCTAGGTGGATCTACAAGGTGAAGCAAGCAACAGATGGGAGTGTTAAGAAACACAAGACTGAATTTGTGGCCAAGGGATTCTCTTAAGTGGAGGGAATTGATTATGAGGAAACCTTTGCTCTAGTAGCAAGGTACTCTTTAATCAGATCTATTCTAGCACTTTCAGCAGAGATGGGATGGAAGATATATCAGATGGATGTGAAAACAACCTTCCTCAATGGAGTGATTGAGGAAGAGGTGTACATAGAGCAACCAGAAGGATTTGAGACCTTCGATAGAGAGTTGCATGTGTTTTAACTCAATCAAGTGTTGTATGGATTAAAACAAGCACCCAGTGCTTGGTACACCAGGATCAACAACTATTTCACCAGGTTGGACTTCACCAAAAGTGAAGCAAATGCAAACCTTTTCATATTGTGGTTGAAGGTAAATTATTTATTATAGTATTATGTGTCGATGATTTAATTCTAACAAGTGATGAGAAGCTGGTAAAATCTTTCAAAGAGGATCTTGCAAGAGAATTTGAGATGAATGACCTAGGGTTCATGCATTATGTCCTTGGTATGGAAGTATGACAAGGAGATGGGGAACTGTTTGTATCTTAGGAAAAGTATGCCAACGAGATACTGAAAAATTTCCACACCGAGAGAAGAAAACCAATGGAGACTTCACTAGCAGGGAATCAGAGGAAGCAAGATGCTAATTTAGGTGAAGTAGTGGAGGCTGCTATTTACAGGCAGCTTGTGAGTTCACTTATGCAATTGGTGAACTCACGAACGAACATGTGTATTACAGTTAACCAACTTAATCAAGCAATGGTTAATACAACCAAACTCTATTGGAAGGTAGTTAAACACGTGTTGAGATACCTCAGATGTGCCACTCAATTTGGTATTTGATATAGAAAGGTAGAGGGAGTGAAGTTGCAAGGCTTCATAGATGCAGATTGGGCAGAGATTCCATCAAATAGGAAGAGCACATTAGGGGGGATCTACACTATTGGGCCAGCAACAGTTTCTTGGTACAACAAGAAGTAGAGATTAGTTGCACTCAGTTCAGTAGAAGTAGAGTATATGATTATAGTCAATAAGCTTTTAAGGTTATCTGGATGAAGAATATCATCATTGGGTTATTTGGCCAGCAGATGGATCCTATAATGATTTACTATGACAATTAGATTTGTATCAAACTCTCTAAGAATCCACTTTTTCATGATCGGTCCAAGCATATTGACATCTGGTATCACCATCTAAGAGATTGTGTGCAAAGGAGAATCATGTTGTTGGAGTACATTCCTACAGAGGAACATGATGCATACATCTTGACTAAGGCACTATCAAGAGGAAAATTTGAGTTCCATAGAAGTAGGATTTGGGTATCTGATAATCCCTTTCTTGTTGAGAGGGAGTATTGAAAATGCAATAAGAAAATCTTGATTTAGTTTTCCCTTGAATTAAATTAGGAGAAAAAATTGTAATTCCACATCAAAAGACAACTTGTACGAGTTAAATAAGTTAATTTGACTTAGCTAGTTCAATTAATTCGAATTGAGGGTCTAAGTTGAGTCATGTAGAGTGTCTCTTACTTTATAGGAGCCCTCGTTGAGTTTATTTTGAGTTGTAATTAATTAATTCAATTTAACTGAGTTAAAGTTAGTGAACCTAGTTCTAACTATTGGAGGAAGTAGTAGGAGGTCTAACAATGGGGTGTTGCTTCATGTGTTCAACTAGTTAACTGATAATTCAACCATAAATAACTCATGTACGAGTGATCTAAGAGTTACCTAGTTGATATTGGAGTTCAAGGGAAGTATATTATTAGTTGTATAATCATCCAAATTGTACAGGTGGTGCATTGATCCAGATTTAAACAGGAATGCAACAAATTACAGATATAACCATACATATAGAGATGCAACATAAATAATACTTCATTTAATTACTATAAAATATTGAAATATGCTTACGAACAAAAATGGAAATAAACTAGCGAGGGTGATAGTAGCTTATCTCTGAGAAGAGATGTGGTGGCTACATCCTCCGAACTGTGTTACAATGAGGCTTGAAGGCCTATTTATTGTTGAGAAATAATGGAAAACCCTAAACATAAAAAAACCTAACCCTATAAGATGAAACACCAAACTGTGGGCCCCATTTGGGTAAATTGGTACATCAACTTCCTGAGGGCGTAACTTTGGCATACGATCTCCGTTTGACGCGCATAATATCTCGTTAGGAAGATGTATCCAAGAACTACAAATTTGGGAAGAGAAACATCAATCAAAGGACTCATGTTGCTCCCATTTTCCCAAAAAATGCCCTTTAGGGCTTCAAATGGCTTCGGAAGTTCAGGACCCGAAAAACTACTAAAAATAGTAATTTGTCCTACAATTAAGGAAACTGAAAAGCTAAAAGAAACAATGGTGGAGGTCTAAGTGGAATTGGCGGGTGGCCACCAATATCCACCTGGATCATTCCTCCCCCCTTAGGAAGCAATGGTCCCCATTGCATTGAATTCCTCCATGAGATGAGGAAACTTCTGTTGAACTTGGTCCCTGGAGAGCCACTTGCCTTGGCGAAGGAGTTGGTCTGCTTTGACAACTCGATACAGTTGGATATTCTGCTGGCAATTGTGATTGATCTGTGTGTCCATGATCCGTTTAGTTGCAACCTGTTCCATGCAATCTAGATTTAACTCTGTGGGTGTGATCTATTTTGCAATGTTGGATTTGTCTAGTAATGGTGGAAAATATGGCCAAAGGTGGTCCACATTGAACACTGGGTGCAGGCCAAGGAATGGGGGAATGCTAACCTCAAATTCATTGTCTCCCACAACCTTGGTAATGGTGTAAGGACCATATCAGAGTGGTCTGAGTTTCCGATAGGCTCCGTTAAGGTGTTCCTTTTGCAAATGAAACCAGAATTTGTCACCCACTTGAAACTTGTGTGGCACCCGATGTTGATCATGTTGCTGCTTGTACTTGGCATTTGATTTCTCTAAAATGTTGTGGACCTGCTGGAAAATATTTTGGATGTGCTTAATGAAGTTGTTTGCCTTATCTGTTTTGGACTGGACATGAGCTGAATCTACGTGAGTAGCTGCAAATGGCATGGCCACATCAATGGGACATAGTGGCTGGAATCCCAAGCCCGCCTGAAAAGGGTTGTGGCCAGTCGAGTTGTGGAGAGCCCGGTTATAGTTGTGCTAAACATAGGGGAGGCTCTCATCCCATGTGCATGGATTCCTTGAGTTGTACATGCACAGAATGTGTACAATCATCCTGTTGACAACCTTTGTCTGGCCATTAGTTTGGAGGCGGAAGGTTGTGGACTTAGTGAGTTTGGTGTCCAACACCGACCAAAGACTGGACCAAAATGTACTAAGGAACCTGCTATCCTGATCTGAGATGATAGACTATGGGATCCCAAAGTGTACCCACACTCATTCGAAGAAGAGTTTAGTAGTGGCTTCTACTGTGATATTCTTCTCGCAGGCCACCATAATGGCCATCTTCGAGAACTTGCTGATGACCACAAAAACACAGTTGTTTCCATTATTAGTAGAAGCAATGCCTGACATGTAATCCATGGATATGGATTCCCAAGGTCGATTAGGGGTAGGCAGCAGGGTATAGAGGTCTTGCTTCTTGATGGTCGGTTTGGCAATGGCACAGGCAGTGCATGATCTGATGTATTTCCTGACATCCTGTCTAAGATTCGGCCAATAGAAATACTTATGTAGTACTTTCACTTTTTTCTTGACCCTGGAATGCCTAACAACCCAATTGTAGTGTGCTTCCCAAATCATCTTGGCACGCTCGCTTGAAGGAACACAAAGGTGACCCAGGTGGCATAATAGGGCATCCTGGAGGTGAAAATTTGGAACATGCTCACCCTCTAAGAGTGTTTGCTATGTGTGGCCAAATTCTGGGTCGCTTTTGTAGAGAAGTGGCTAATCATAAGTCTCATGCCCACAAGAGGTGAGCATGGTGGTTAATGCCATGATCGGTGGTCGACTAAGGAAATCTGCAACATTATTGGTGTTGCCCTTCTTATACCTGATATTCAAATGGAACTGTTGCAAGTATGTGGACCACTTCTGATGGCGATCATTCTACAATTTCCCTTGGGTCCGTATGAACTGCGGGGGCTAGTGTTCTGTGTGGATGATTGTTTCCTTCCCCAAAAAGTAATTCTTCCATTGTCGGTAGGCATGCACAATGGAATACATCTCTTTGTCATAAGTGGGATATGTCCGGACTGTGTCTAAAAGTGTCTCATTGTGATATGCCACTGGATGCCCGTGTTGAGTAAGGACTACCCTAATAGCATAGTCAAAGGCATCTATCTTGACCTAAAATGGTTGTTGCAAGTCTGGTAATGCGAGCATTGGTGTTGAGCAGAGGTGATCTTTCAACTCTTTGAATGCCTTCTATTGAGATTCAAACCAAAATAATTTTGCTTTCGCTCCTCCCTTGGTGACTTGACTCAAGGGCCAAGTGATATGAGAAAATCCCAACACGAACCTGCAATAGAAGTTGGAAAGACCTAGAAAGTTGTAGAGCTCTATCAAAGTGGTTGGAGATGACCAATCCCGAATGACTTGGATCTTGGCTAGATCCACATGCCCCCCCCCGTTTATCAATAATGTATCCTAGATACTGAACCTAGGTCATGCCAAGAGTGCATTTCTCCAAATTTGCACATAACTTGTGTTTTTGCAGTGTTTGGAGAACCTGTCGGATGTCATGGACGTGCTCTTCCCAACTTTGGCTGAAGATCAGGATGCCATCCAAGCATACCACTACAAATGAGTTGGTGAATGGCCACAAGATGTCATCCATTAGCCTCATGAAGGTTGCAGGAGCATTCGTAAATCCGAAAGGCATAACCAACCATTCGAAAAGGCCCTCTTGGCTTTGAAGGCAATCTTCCACACATTCGAGGGTTCAATTGGTACCTGGTGATATCCTGACTTCAAATCAATCCTGCTGAAATATTTTGCCCCCTTTAGTTGGTCCAAGAGGTCATCAATCCGTGGGATCAGATACCTATTATGGACAGTGATCTTGTTCAGTGCCCGATAGTCAATATAGAGTCTCCAAGTCCCATTCTTCTTCTATACCAACATGATCAGGCTCCCATAGGGCGATGAAGTTGGACGGATGTGACCTTTCTGCAGTAGCTCCTGAATCTGCCTCTTGATTTCATCATTCTCAAGAACCAAGCACTGATAGATTGGTCCATTGGGTAACAACGCACCTGGGGTCTGATCGATGGACTGCTTGACCTGGCAGTGTAGAGGAACCCCTACAGGGGAGGTGAATATGTCCTTGTACTCCTCCACGACCTTGTCCATTTGTAGTTTTCGTGCGGAGGGGCCTTGTTTAGAGGTCGTGGCGACTGTCTTCTTCTTTCCTTGA
Source organism: Pinus taeda (assembly GCA_000404065.3). Classification (NCBI taxonomy): domain Eukaryota; kingdom Viridiplantae; phylum Streptophyta; class Pinopsida; order Pinales; family Pinaceae; genus Pinus; species Pinus taeda. The sequence continues at coordinate 26,070 of APFE030177530.1, forward strand.
GGGTGTATCATCAGGAAAACAAATTTCCTTGTTTTGGAAATGAGCTTAGTACATTGTTTTGCAATAACCAAAGAGATGGCGGTAACTGGTGCTACCTCCGATATCCTGTACAACTTATTTCCAAAAGTAACAATCAGAGCACGGGGCCTTGGTTCATACACAGCATGTTGCTTCCACAAGTATGGTTGTCCTAATAATACATCATAAACATCAAGGGGAGCAACATCACACAATACCTTATCTGTGAAGGGCTTGATGTTGTATGAAAGGTGACACTATTGACTCATGCAAAGATCCTGTCCTTGGTGAAGCCACTCGATGGTGTACGGTTGTGGATGTGCTATGGTTAGTAAGCCCAAACTCTTCACGACCTTTTCCAAAATAAGGTTCTTTTGGTTCCCACTGTCGACAATGAACTATATTGGGGATCCCTTTACCCACATTTGGGAGTGGAAGAGGTGCTCCTCCTCCTCTGGATCTTTGGGTTCCTCCTTCTGGATCTTCATGGTGGCAACAGTGGCATTAGGCTCTGCATCAATAATCTGCTTCCCTTTGTCATTCCCCTTGTCGAGTTCTGACTCATAGTCGGAACATGCATCTGATTCTGAAACCTTTAGCTCAGCCACTAGTGACTGCTTAGCCCGACACTCACTTGTGTTGTGAGTGGAGCTCTTATGGAGCTCCCACCACTTTCTCATGTCCTTTTTTAGCTTCGCGACACTGTTCTTTGGTTGTAGCCTTGGCGGGTTGTCTTGGGTCACCCCTCCTTGGCTTTGTCCTTTGTTTTGTGGTTTGGGGGCACCTTTCCCTTGCTTTGGATTCGTAGATCCAAAGTCTCGCTTCTTCTGTTTAAACTTTTGCTTGATCTTGATAGCATATCAGTATGATGTGTCGAGCGAGGAGATGTTCAAGAATTCTATTTCTTCCTAGATGTACCTTTGTAGGCAGCCACAGTATTTGAGTACCAAATGCTGCTCTGAATCCTTGATACCCAACTTTGTGTGAAGGGTATGGAAAATATTGGTAAAATCTGGCACGTCTTGGTCCCTTCCCTACTGTAGCGTGGTCCACTTTATGTATTGATCCTCATAGCTTCCGACAAGCTAGTATTTCTCCTTGATGGTAGCCTAGAATGAATTCCAAGTGGGTGTGGCTAAAAATAGTGAGGTAATAGTTTGATCCTTCTGCTCGCAGTAGGTTTCCCACCAATTCTTAAAGTGGCATGCGGCTTTAAGAAGAGCGAAATTAACCTTTTCCTAGCCAGAAAAATCATGAACATAAAAATACCCTTCTAGTAGATTTAACCATTTATCTACGACATCTGCATCTATCTGACCCTCAAATATGGGAATGTCAACGTTAACTTGTACCTTAAACAGTGTGGCTCTTCCAAATTAGTTATTAGAAGTAGTTGTGTCACCCCTGGGTAGCTAATAAAGGATATGGGCAAAGTTGTCCATCATCGCCTTCCTTTGTCGCTTGAGGGCCTCTTCAAGCAAGATTTTGATAGGATCTCCTACCCCCTCTTCTTTATTTTCATATGCCATGGGAGGCTGTCGGGATTTGCGAGGCTGATCTTGCAAAGGTTTGACTAGTTCAAGCCCTAACTCCTTATATCTCGACCTCATTAGGGACATGCAAAGAAAGACAGAGAAAGAGAAGACTGCTCTGATACCACTGATCTGGATTTAAACATGAACACAACAAATTACAAATATAACCATACATATAGAGATGTAGTAGAAATAATACTTCATTTCATTGCTATAAAATACTGAAATATGCTTACAAACAGAAATGGAAATAAACTAGCTAGTGCGATGGTAGCTTATCTCTGAGAAGAGATGTGGTGGCTACATCCTCTAAATTGTGTTACAATGAGGCTCAAAGGCCTATTTATTGTTTAGAAACAATGGAAAAGACTAAACATCCAAAAACCTAACCCTAGAAGATGAAACAGCAAACTGTGGGGCATGCTTGGGTAAATTGGTACATCAACTTCCCGAGGTCGTAACTTTGGCAGACGATCTCCGTTTCACGCACACAATATCTCGTTAGAAATATCTATCCAAGAACTAAAAATTTTGGAAGAAAAACATTGGTCCATGGCCCCATGTTTCTCCCAATTTTCCCAAAAAATGTCGTTCAGGGCTTCAAAACGGCTCCAGAAGTTTAGGACCCAAAAAACTGCTAAAAATAGTAAATTGTGCTACAATTAAGGAAACTGAAAAGTTGAAAGAAACAATGGTGGGGGTCCAAGTGGAATTGGTGGGTGGCCAAAAATATCCACCTGGATCATGCATGCAGTCAAAAGAAGGTCTATGATGGATTGTGCAATTCCAATTGAGGAATTTACCTAGTTAATATGAGCCAATTCCCAAGGAAACAACACAAGGAAATAGGGACTTAGGCAAGCAAAAAGTTGGTTAAGTATTGGCCAAGGCTTGTTTAGAAAGTTGTGAGACAGATAGAGATAGTGCAGAGGTTGCTCAGGCTTGAGAAAAGCATTATAATATTCTCATATTTCTAACTAATCCAATATACAGATAGCATGAGTTTTTAGTTGTGGTTCTCCCCAGGAAATCATTGTATAATGTGTTGATTGAATTCTTTCTCTTATATGCTTCGTGATTAATTATTTCCGCTCATGAGTAGAGTAGATTCAAGTCTTTTGTTTTAGCATATTACAATTAGCAATTTGAATCTACAAGGAATTTCTACATAAATTAAAGTTATGCACTTTATTATTATTTGAAAACCACTTTTATTGAGTCCCTTCAAGTGGACAAAATTATTCTCATAATTCAATTTGGTCCGTTGGTGAAGAGTAATGAAGAGATACGTGTACAAAATAAGTGCTTGGTAAGTACTTTATCAGTGGAATTCCCCTCTATCAATACTTTGAAGAATTCCTCTCTTGTAGCTTTACTTTACCTTAAGTTCATTTGTGCATTGATTTCTAATGAAAATTGTCTCAAAATTTCAACCCAGCAACCCAAACATATCATCTATATAGTTTTTTTTGTGTAACAAATCTAAATTTTGGCTTTCTTTAAATGAGGAAAATATTCAAATAATTCGTCTCCAAAAGTAAAAGCACACCCCTTTCCTCTTTTCATAAAATTGCTCTTCTACCTTACCATTTCTTTTGAAACTCAAGCCTTGAAACCATTGTGTTCACACTCCCTTCCAAACTACTAGTAATAACTTTGTCTTCAACCCTTTTAACATGTAGCCAACTAAAATTTTAGCCATCCATTTTATTTATAGTCTTTGTAACCATAGATCTATATGACAACATATCATAGTTAGACCTTTGACTAAATAAGCAACAAACATTTCTATGTGAGTAAGATGTACCTTTCAACTAAAATCACTTAAGTCCAAACTATTAACTAATTTAACTAAATAATAATTACAAAATATCTTCGAAATGAAATTATTACCAATCAAAGTGTTTATCAAGGGTTCCCATGTCCTCCTCCTTTCCATATAACAATATGATATATGTTTTCCACATAAATCTCAACTAGCTCAACCTCTTACTACTTAAAAAAAATGACTTACCTTTATGTAGCCAACTGTGGAATCCTAAATCATGAGTACATTTTTATAATTCAGAAATATTCCTAATGGAATTTTACATATGCAATATGGATTTAAATAATTTTTAATTGTTAAATGAAAAAAAAAAAACAGAAATAAATATCAAATCTTAGAGTCTAAAACTTTGAATCTATTTTATATGCTAACATGTAAAAAGAGAGAACGTGTGCGAAGCATATATGTAAATCAATGAGATTTGATAATTCATTTTTAATGACTTTGTTCTTTTAGATATAGCTTAAATAATTTTTAATTGTTAAATGAAAAAAAACCAGAAATAAATATCAAATCTTAGAGTCTAAAACTTTGAATCTATTTTATATGCTAACGTGTAAAAAGAGACAACTTGTACAAAAACATATATGTAAATCAATTAGATTTGATAATTCATTTTTGATGACTTTGTTCTTTTAGATATAGCTCGATGCACTCATAGTAAATAAAATAATGAATAGAAATGTTTAGCAACAAATGATCATATATAAAATAGAGCACCTATCACCTAGTAACAAGTGATTTCAATAAAAAATAATGATAATCAAATAACATATCAACTCTTTAATAAGAAAACTCTAAACAAATTGAATTTTACATGGGACTAACTTATCACTTTGGACACAAATTTTACATGGAATTCAGTTATTGTTACCATACATATAGCAAACCAAAGGACTATGTCAACAGTGTATCATAACTATAAGTCCAAAACAAACATTTAATGCTTGTTAATTAATGCTAACTTCAATTCTAATATTAATTAATCTCACTTGAACATAATTTAAAATATTATCTATTTTCTAAATTTAAATATTAAAATAGCTCCTTTACCTTAATGTGAAAATGAATAAAACCTAAGAAAATAAATTTAAATATTAAAATAACCCCTTTACCTTAATATGAAAACGAATAAAACCTATAAAAAAAAAATGATTGGTTATAAAAAATATGTAAAGGTTGATAGGTAAAGAAAACCTTCAATAAACCAAGAAGTCAACAATTTGATTTAAACACCTTAATTAAAATACAGAACTAATCCAAAGTTTGTGAATTAATTATTATAATTCTTACCACTAAAATAAACAAGGACATATAATCCTTACAACTCAAAGAGGAATGGCAAATAATAAACTTCCAAAAAAAACCCACTATTCTTAACCTACTCCACCCCTTATCTTTCAGTTTTGACTTTGAAGTAGTCTCCCTGGCCTACTTATTCCGGTGAAGAACTTCTACCATTCACATTGAAATTGAAATTATTGTGGCCTTTTGAGTTAAAATATCATGGATATCATGTTTCTATTCCTAGGAGGGATGGATGTTTCCATGGAGAAATGATGATGTACATCAATAACTGACAAAGAGTGCAAGTGGGATGACAGAGAGGAGCAAGGTGACAACAAAGGCATCATATATGTGCTTTAGTATTCCTTTTGTTATTTTCCTTCTATTGATGGACATCCACTTTTTTGGCATTATCATTATTGTATAAGTCAAAACTATATTGGATAATGGGACATCCAGTTTTTTGGCATTATAATTATTGTTGTAAGTCAAAAGTATATTGTTTTCTTATTAGTACCTACCCCTACTTGTCTTATGTGTCAACTTTCTTTATTTTGTAGAGCTTTGCTGAACCCTCAATCTCACCACTATTTTTAGCATTATCATTATTGTAACTTTATAAGTCAAAAATACATTGTTTTCTTTATTAGTACCTTCCCCTCAATCTCAATCATATTTGCATTTCATTGATTCGGTGGATGTTCACAAGATATGAAGTACTGCACCGTTAGGATTGAGACAAAACTGTGCTGAACTACTTTTTCTGCTCAAAAGTTGTTTCACCGAATATCGAGGCAACACGTTCCCGTAACCTTTAGAGCTCCCTTTTCTTTATTAACGAAAGCATTGTTTGAAACATATTATTAATCCCAAAAAACATTATTAAGACCATAATACCATAATTTAATTTAAATTTTAAGGCACTAACATTCCATACTTTACAATTTGACAAAACTACCACCTTAATTTTTGACAAAAATACCACCTTAAATTTTGATGTTTGAGAGTAAATATTCAATGGTTTCAGAAGATTATCATTGCTCCATTGTTCTGCTTAGGCACATAAAAATAAAAATAGAGCTTGGAAGGCATCCTATGTATGATGCTAATTTCATTTTGTAGGTTGTTCTTTTCCTCTAAATCAATCAAAACTTAAATTGCATTTAACATTAACAATGAATGTAATGTTATTGTGCATATCATAATGTTGAAAATGATAGATATATTTTAATAATACTTGTTGATATATAGTAAAAAATAGAGTTATCACCTTTTCAGTGTTCCCAAAGAAATGTTTGTGCTTTCCCAATTTTAAAGATGATATTAGATGGTCATTTTTATGGTTTTTTTTTTCAACCATGAAATATTATAAGATTTAGATAAATATATAATCTAAAAATAAACTTAGTAAGTAGAGAGTATTTTTATATATATTATATATATTTTTCACTCAAATGGAAATACATACTAACATCTATCGTATTTTTTTTCACTCAAATGGAAATACATTCTAACACCTATGGTATTGATAGTGGAATATTTGCTATTAAATTTAGGAAAGTTTTATGACAACAAACCTCTAAAAAATCTTAATCATAATGAAAAACAGAAGTGGAAGATGCTAGATAGGGTATTTTTAAGGATTCAAATATTATTCCTATGTATAGTATTTTAAGCAACTATTTTGGTTTAAAAAATTATATATATAGAATGTTAACGAATATTAAAAAAAACATGTAATTTATTATTAAAGCTAGCATAACATGTAATTTACTATTAAAATTAGTATATTTTGGCAATTATTATCCATTTAATTATATGTATGTTAAAAAAAGAATTTTTTAACGAAATGAGTGAATATTTTTTTCATAATATCTCAAAAAAAATATAATTAATGAAATTTCACCCCTAAAAAATTCTTAATAATAGAAATATATAATAATACACAATTGATTCCTATCCAAATATGATTATACGGTAGTAATATTTATACTCATGCAACAAATGTTGGCTATTATTTATGGAAAAAAATATAAATGAAAATTATCCCTATGCCAGTATCCATAATGGTGCAAACAAACACCATAAAAAATGATGTGTTAAAATATAATATTTATTATGTATATTGGTACATAATAGACATGTACAAAAAATGATATTGAGAGGAGAAATGATATATTTGCGGTTCAATGCTTAGAAATATTTGGAGTACTAGAAGCAATTAATTGAAAACTAATTTAAAGTGTTAATAGGTATGATTGAAATTTCTAATGAAAGATTGGAGCCTGTGGAAAGGGAAAAGGAGGCCACGTTCTTGGAGAAGAGTTGTGAGTGATTTCAAGTCAACAAAATGGTAATTTGGAATAGTCTCTGACTTCGAAATGAAGTTGGGAAAAACAGATAATGACAATTGTGCACAAGTGCTAGAGGTGGACAAAGGAAATGTGTATGGAGAAGGCACATCTTAAAGCTCTGAAATGAATTTGGTAATCGTTGAATAAGTTGTACCCTTTGGGATTTTTTAATTTACTATATTCCTATGTATTGCAAATATATAAGTTTTTTGGAATTTATTACAAATATATAGGTTTTTTGGAATTTTTTGGAGAATATATAGAAGATTTGAATATAAAATTGTAGTTTAAAAAACACAAAAAAACAAAGAAAATTATATATAAATTATATGGGAACTTTTTACTAAAACATGTAAATAGTTTTGACATGAATCTAATTATTTTAATAAAGAAAAAACCATTCCATTAAAAAAAAATTATATATTTATAAACCTTATCCATATTATTTTTCAAAGATTCATTGTAATATGATTGTAAAGATTCAGTTTGTTCTAAAAATAATTAAAATAAAATAAAAGGTATTTGACTTAAAATTAATGTATTTCGAATTTAATTTAGAAATACAACCGTATAGAAGATTTATAAATTATGGAGCATTACATTGGAATTAAAAAAATAACAAACATCGAATGCATAATCGATAGAAAAATACTAAAGATATCAAATGGGTTCAAATTTTAATAAAGGTATGATGGGTACTTCTTTGAGAACGTTGAATGGGTTAGTTTTGAATGATATTAATAAATTAGTGATTTGTAATTTTTTTTTTAAATTATATATAGGAAAGTTAATATTAATTATTTTAAATTTATTATTATATATATATATAATACAGATAATTATTAATGAAATTATAAACATATGTATTTTAATATTATATTAAAAACAAATTTATAAAAGAAATAAAAATAATCAATAAATATAATTTACAGTGATTATAAATCATTATGATGAAAAAGATGATAGCATATGATATTGTTACTAAAAAAATCTATGTAACCGAAGAACTCCTTAAAGTAATGGTAATGGCATTTAGTTAACATTAATATATACAAATGTAAGGTTAATTCTTTATATTTGATATAGATTTAAATTTAAATTTATATATAGATTAAATAAAGTATTCACTTTATTTTAAGAAGGGATAAAGTAACTTTTTCTATTAAAATGATAAAGCGACTTTTCTATTTTTAAACATCATCATTGAAATATATACGATTATAAAAAAAATATCATCATTGTATATGTAGATTTTTTCTACATATACAATTTAATGGCTAAGATTCTTTCTAATGTGGAATATGGTCAAATTAAGCATCCTTAAAGGTGAAAGTTATGTCACAATCATAGTTGGCTAAGATTCTTTCTAATGTGGAATATGGTCAAATTAAGCATCCTTAAAGGTGAAAGTTATGTCACAATCATAGTTTGGGATGAATCTAACTTTAATGGATGTGACACAATTTGGTTGTATGGTGGAATTTGATTGATTCATGTTCAATGAAGATGTTCTTTGGGTTGAATGATTGGATTAAAAGGATGCAGTGGAATAGCTATAGTCTACTTGGCATGAATATTCTCCTCCTAAGTTTTTTTTTTCAAATTGGAGATACTAAAAATAAGTGTTAAGGACTCTAAGAATTTCTTTGATCGAATTGATAGATATGGCAATGATGAGTCAATAGTACATTAGGAATTTAAAGTCATGTATAGAATTATACTTGCATTGCATTTCCAATGACCACATTTGATGATGTTCATGAAGAAATATGATGAATTAACATAAATATCAAAAAGGAATCCCTTCTACATAAGAGGAATTTGACAAAAATTCATTCAGGATGGCTTCGTAGGATTTTGTCTCTTTTCCTGATAAGTCATCACAAAATGTTTGCAAATATACCCTAAATTAGCAAACCCTCAATTTTTAACTGAACAAATGGCCTTTTCAAATCCTAATATTCAAAGATGCATGTGAAGGGGGTGCCATTATATTAGACTAACTAGGGTTTGGGTTGGGCAGGGCACCAATTTTTATATTTTTTAAAGTAAAAATTTCCAAGTAAATCAAACCATCTTGTGAACTAACTATTTTAGCTCACAAACTAGTTTAAGGAAAATTTATAATTAGAGATTAAGTAGGGATGTGGACTAAAGAAATTGGTAAGAAGATACCATATTTGTAACCACTTTCTTCTTCCTTTAGCTTTAACCTAAACATTCTCTTTGAGCATTAGGAGTTAATTTAGGGTTAATTAAGGGTAAATGAGTGTTAATTAGGGGTAATATAGTTTTATTTGGGGTTAATTAAGAGCAATTTAGGGTATTTAGGAGTTAATTCATGGTAATTATTGGTAAACTAGGAATAAATAGGGAAATCATGGGTTCAATAGGTGTTATATTCAAGGTTAATAAGGGAGTAATTTACAAGTTTCTTGTTCGCGTTAGATAGGGGTAATCCTTCGCTAATAAAGGTTTAATCGATTGTAATTTGTGATCAATTAGGTGGAAATTAGGGGTATTCCAAGGCAATTATGGGTATATAGGGTTATAAGAATTAGTTAAGGGTTAATTAGAGGTAATAAAGGGTAGCTGGGAGTTAATTGGGTGCAATAAGGGTTTAATTAGGGTTAATACACAATTATTTGAGGGGAAAATGTGGGTATTTAGCAATAATGATGTATTAATTAGTGGTAATTTATGATCAATTAGGTGTAATTAAGCATTAATTTATGCTATTTGGGGATAATTAAGTGTTAATTAAGGGTAACTTCAAGCTAACTAGGGATAATTTGGGGTTAGTTAGGGGTTAATTTAAGGACAATATAGAGTAGTTAAGGGTCAATTTGGTGGTAATTAGTGTTGGATTAAGGGAAATTAGTGGCTAATTTGTGGTAATTAGAGGTAATTGTGGGTTAATTAGGTGTTATTATTAAAGGATAGTTATGGGTTAATAACAGTTTACTCAAGATAATTAATTGTCATTATTGATAACTCAAGGTAATTATTGGTTAATTGGTGGTAATTAGGGACAAATATGGAAATATAGGGGTTAAATTCAAGGTTAATTAGACGTTAATTTGTGATAATTCAAGATATTTAAGTGTAATTAGGGGTTACATAAGAGTCGAGAAACGAAAATTATTCATTAGTCCAATTAAGGGTAAATATGGATTAATTAGTGATATATATGAGTTTATTCGAGATAATTTGGGGTTAACGGTTAGTTATTAGTAAGTTGAAGTAGGATTGGTTCCATTGGAAAGATTATTTAACCCAAATGATGTGGCCGCAAATCCAATTAAACAAGAGCTCGAGGAAGATGTGGAAGATTATAATATTGGCACCGAAGGAGATCCTAGAGTCATCAAGTAACTAAGAAGTCCCAAAAGAATACAAAAAAAGGTATCTTGATCTTTTTAAAGACTATATGGATGTGTTTTCTTGGTCATATGATGATTTTAAGACTTTTGACCCCAATATCATACAATACAAAATTTCTTTAAAATCTGGAGTGAAGTCATGCAAGCAAAAGCTTAGGGAAATTAATCCTCGTTACTCCCATCAATTGAAAAGGAAGTGAAGATATTACTACATGATAAGGTTATTATACATTTGAGGTATTCAGATTGGGTAGCAAATTTAGTCCCTATTAGGAAGAAAAATGGGGGAATTAGGTTATGTGTAGATTTCAGAAATCTGAATAAGTCCTCACTGAAACATAACTACCCTTTGCCTAAAATGGACTACATTCTGCAGAAAGTAGTAGGGTCTACTAGAATCTCCATGATGGATGGTTTCTTTGTATACAATCAGGTCATTTTGCACTCCAAGGATCAGAAGAAAACAACTTTCACTACACCTTGGGGAACACTTATGTATGCCTGAATGCCTTTTGGCTTCATAAATGTCGGAGCAACCTTTCAAAGGGAAATGGATATGACATTCATTGGAGAGTGGGATAAATTTGTAATGATTTATCTGCATGACATAACTGTTTTTTTGAAATCAGATGAAGCACACATTAAACACTTTCATCTCACTTCTGCAAAATGGAGGAGGTATGGTCTTTCTTTAAACCCCAAAAAATCATAGTTTCCTTAAGGGAAGGGAAATGATTGGGCCACATTGTGGTAAGGAAAGGAGTGAATATTGATCACAAAAGGGTGGGGACCATTAGAAATATTCTATTACCAAGGAATAGGAAATAAATTTAGGTTTCCTTGGGTAGAATAAACTTTCTAAAAATATTAATACCAAACTATGCTAAAATTGTCAAAGAAATCACAGAAATGTTTAAAATGGATAGGGAAGTCAAATGGACTATTGAAGCCTAGGAATCATTCTCTAGAATTAAAAGGATTTTATAGAATCCCCAGTCTTAGTTAGCCTAGATTGTGAGAGGCAATTCCTCATTTTCTCTTTTTCCTCTCCTAATACAATGACAATTATTTTATTGCAAAAAAATAGTGAGGACAAGGACAACCAATTACATTTTTTAGTCAAGTGTTGCAAGATGCAAAGTTGAAATACAATATTCTAGAAAAGCAGGCCTATGCCCAGGTAAAAGCTTTGAAGGTCTTTCGAAGTTATGTCCCGCAATCAAATATAATCACTTATGTTCTTACAGATGTTGTGAAAGATATTATCATTCAGGGTGACAGTGAAGGCAAGAGAGGAAAATGGATTTCCAAGAATACAATATGGATATCAAACCCACCAATTTTATCAAGGGGCATGTATAAGCTAAAATATTTGTTAGAAAATTATATATTACGGAGCAATGGAACACATAAAATATTGTAGAAATATAAACACAGAAAATGCGTAAAACAAGAGAGACACAGATATACATGGTTCACCCAGATTGGGCTACGTCCACCCCGAACATCCAGTCCTTCCTTTCTATTATCCAGCAAAATGAAGAGACACAACCTACAACAAATCTGTTGTAATATCCTCTGTTTTCTCTCACAGTCTCACCTCTCTGTTTTCTGCTCACACCTATAGAATACACATCTATCACGGCCTCAAATACAATGCCCTCATACAAAGAGAGGGGTTGCCTTCTAGGGAAAAAAACCCTAAACTAAACATAAGTTCTACGTCAGATCATCTACCTAATGAACGGCCCAGATTGACTAGAAAGTACTATACTTTTACAAGGCAAATTTACATCTATTTTTAGCTTCGGCGGCACTGCCCCCGAGCCCCTGCCAGGGGACCGCTGGCCCCCGGATCCCTGCGGGGGGGACAAGTCCCCCCCCGCACCCCCCCCGCGTGCAAGGGGTGTACAAACTTCCTGGGGTATACATCCCGCTGAAACAAAGACCTCTGAACAATCATGCTCCACACACAACAATATTGTCTAAAGCTAATTTCCAAGCCTTTGGCATAAACCTACTATCAAACAAGGAGGGAGAAAGTAAAGAAGAAGAAGTACAAAAGAGCATTAAAACATTTTTTTGGAGAATTTGGTATCTACAGATAAATACTAGTTCCCTAGATAAGTATCCATATATAGAACAACAGTTTAAAGCACTTTAGCCTTTTCCTAAAAGCAATAGATAAGACAAAGAGAATGAGAAGACCTACTTGTAGTTTTGCTTTCCTCTTGTCTCCCTTATAGCGGTCCCATCACTCCTTCCTGTACTTAACACACTTGAGAAGTACCTGTAAACATCAACAAAAGACAAAGAACCAATCAAAGCAAACTATCTATTGATTACAAGTAAACAGAATCAGATACATTCACACATATAAGCATCATATAACAAGATAAGCATATGGAAAAAGGTTCAAATACTTTATTGAATAGAAGAAGGAATTACAACCATCAATTATGATTCGAAGTCACTCCTCTAGCTTTGATCCCATCCACATCACATCAAAAGCATGACAAACTTGTAGCATAACAGTACTTGTCTCAAAGTCAATTCTCATAGCAACACTATCTCCTTACAATTCAACATACTCCAGCCCCTTGATCACTTAGATTAGTGCTCAATATATAGGAAGATGAAGGAGGTCATGTCATAAATAGGGGTATTGAATGGCCTTCCGTACTTAGAATTAGTTCCATGGAGGAAGGGATGAGAGGATATGATGCATATTAACTCATTCCTCATCCATTTTCGAGCTCATAGGAATTGATAAGTGAGGGAAACTTCTAGAAGACTCCAAGAGATTAGAATATTCCCCAAACCCTATGTGAATTTGACTCAATCTCACTCAATGTAGGTCAAAGAGGGCCTAAGTGCTCTACAGAGCACCCTGGCATGGACTCAACTACTTTGCAACCCACCCTTACATGGGCCTACCCACGCTAGTCCCTTTAGAGATCATTCAGGATGTTTTCAAGTCATGAAATTGTCTGGGAAGGAGGCATTCAAAAGGTTGACTTATTTAGGGCATGTAGCAACTGAAATTAGGGTTTGATGATCCCTAAAACACTGATCTGGATGATGGAGTGATATGCCCAAGTGGATCTCTAATAGCTGCCCCCTAAAGCATGAAGTCGAAAAATGTAACTGTCGAATCAAATGCTTTACGATGTGTTGAGGAGGTTTCGAAGTGGAAGATGATCTACATCAATTACAATACATATATCATGATATTTTGATTTTTACATGAATTCCTGAGGGAAGGAATACCCATGCTCAACATATAAACTTTCATTACATGTACATAGATAGTCGTCTATAGATATAGACCCATGAATGGGTGACCATCAGTGTAAGGCCATTGTACATATGATTTAGTACTCTTGAAATTGCAGCCTGGATGGATGAAACTAGATCTGGGGTCTTCTATCTCATTCAATCGTTCGCTCAAGTATGGGTCTAACCATGTGAATATGTGATCTGAATTTGAACATGGGAAGACATCATCTAATTACCAGCCAATGATGTAAGCCATTAACAAATGCAAGAGAAATCATCGATAATGATTATGATCCTGAAGGTACTTAAGTAAATTCTGCATGGTGTGAAAAAATGTTTTGATGTCGAACACCATACAAAGTCTTTCGGTCAAAGGCCAGTGATGTCAACATGTCGCTGAAAGTGAGAAACTTGTCATTAATGTATGCAAGCCTTAAGGTACTGAAAGGGTGTTTCTAAGTCAACTTCTTGGATAATGTGCTAATGTTGACAAGAAGCGACTCGTCGCAAGAGGGCCTTGATGCAACCCACATGAACGACATAAAACGAATGTAATGATTTTGGAGATGAAATTTAACTGATGACACAAGGTTCAGGAATAGTGGTCATGAAAATGAAGGTTTATGGTATTGCAAAGGATGAATTTAACTGGATGATTTCACTTGAACATGTCAGTGACACTGAAATGAGTTGGTAGCAGTGACCCAAAACAAAGTGATGGATGGTATGATAACCATCAAGCTGATAACCCAACCCAAGTAGTCACAGTGATGAAGTGAAAGTGTCATGTTCAAGAATGACCTGCTACCATAAAGTGGTTTTCCCCTTTTCCATTTTCCCCAGTCATTGTTGACCAGTACCTCTTTATTTTTTATCAAGCTTGAGGAGGATAACATATGCTTGTTGTATAATTTCACCCTTCGGATGAATCAATCGCTATGTGATGTTTCAATGAGTCTAGCGAAGGTGAAACTTGGTCTTGTCTAAATGGACAAGTTTGTCGTTATTTTGATGTTTTAACGAGTTTAATGACAAAGATAAATCTATCCTTTTCATGTTTAGAGAATTTGAAAAGGGACAAAAAGAAAACTCCACAAGTTATTTTCCATAGATTTGTCTCTCAAGTCCAAAAAATCGTAAAACAATACGACAAAGAACCGATTGACCATGTTCGGTCAACGTATTCCTTTTTCGTAGTTAATCTATCTCAGCCCGAAAAAGGGTTAAACTTATACTGAGTAGATGTCATTTCCAATATGCTAACAAGCTGAAAAGGACAAGCACCTTACAATAATTTCATATTTAGAGAGTCTAAAAATAGCTTAAAGAGGACTCCAAGGGGGTTCCTTTTTCGTTATTTAATAGAGCTCGAAAAAGAGATAAATGTATGCTCTATGTTCAAAGGTACAATTCACAATTGAGCATGTCAAATTCTATAAGTCAGTTGTAAAACCTGCTCAAAATGCCACCAAATAGACTAAAAATACCTGTTTCATAGGTAAAAATAGGTAAATACTAATGTTTATTCGATTAATGAACATGAAATAAACATAAAACAAGTTTTTACCATGAAATTTTTACCATTTGATACTTACCATTCATTTTTGTGCTCTGGGCTAGTTTTTTACCTCAAACTTTAGCAGTTGATTGTGAGAGATTTTGTGGACCATTTCTTGTGTCGTCCAGACCAGGTAGGAGATCTACCCCTCCTCTTTCTTTTCAGGTCATTCTTTTACTGTTTCAAGCAAGTTTTAGGGTTTTTTGGGGCCTCTAGGTTTTGATTTTTTTGCCCTAGGATTAACATAGGCTTTCACATTGAAAACTATGCTGAAGAGAACCCTGATAGAAGGTTTCCTACTCTTCATCATGCTATCTCTATGGTTGGGCTGCACTGGGTGAGTTTCCTAAATTGAATTTAGCTGTTTACTCCAAAAATTGTCCTATTTTTTGCATGGAAAGGATCCTAACTAAGCTTATGATTGGATTTCAGGCTTCCATCAGATTAGAATGTCGATTACATGGTGGGAAAGAGAGCATGAGGAACAAGACATGGTTGCCCTAAACAATCCAGGTACAATCGAGGCCCTCAAAAAATGTGGGTTACTCAAATATTTTAGGTTGTCCAGAATGAGGCAACAAATAGAACTATTACAATTCCTTATTCATGCACAGGATCCGACAGATCAGAATTTTCACATAGGGGACAAAATGGTCACTATTACCATTAATGATATTTACTCTATTACCAGACTGTCGAGGCGAGGTGCCCCCATCTCACTTTCTAGATTTTCCCCTGGAGGTGAATAAGTGAGGTATTACATTCAACAGTTTTTTCGGCCAGGTACACAGCCTAGCAAGAATGGGAAAATAATCATTAGGGATGTAAGTTATTTTAATTTGAGAACAACCCTCTTCACAATCAAAAAATTGGCTAGCAGTGTGACACTTCATCTGGTGAACATATCATATATGCAGTATGCACTTGAGTGTCTAGAGCCAAAAGTATTCAATTGGTGTGAGGCTGTGATTTCTTCATTGAAAGAACAACTGACCAAGGTAAAAAGTGGTAAGATGAAGAATTTTTGCTACCTTAGAGAGAATTCCATTGATGCAACCACATCATGTATCATTGGGTGTAGCTGGTCCCAGAGATCCATGGGTGCAGAGGTGGGTCAAATTGATGGCTCGACATGTGGGTTAGTCAAGAATCATTTTTTCCACTGCATTCTTCAGTTGGCTCGATTGACAACACATTGTCATCGAGGAGCATCCATACTCAGGGATGGATTTTCGTGGAGATCCAGACTTGATTCTACCAGTTGGAGCACAATGGGGTGCTATAGGTAAATTGTTTGACCAAAGTGTTTTTTTATTTTAAAGTTTCTACACGTTTTTGTGTTTTTAATGTTTCCAAGACTAAACTAAAATCATTCTTACGCATGTATATGTGGGTACTATTTGACCTGGGAGACACCAAAAGGAGGCAGGTGGACCAACGCAGAGAAACATTGGGAGAGCAGTTCTATAGGACTTGGATTTGGCCAAGACACTGGCAGAGTTATAGAATCACATAGAGGGATTAACCCTTGGTATTTCGGATGTCTGGATTGAGGAGTTACCTATGAGGCTGCAATGCCACACTATTGGTGTTCCTAACTGTTGGATGAGGCTTTTGCGCATGATAGCACAGGCTGTGACCTGTTATCATGAGCATCACTAGGTCTACTTAGGATGTTTTTTGCATGAATTTTGAGTTTTTTGGTTAGATGACCAAACGTGCCTTGGACACAAATTTTGTAAAAACTTTTAAAACATATATCTATTTTTACTTTCAGAGTTTTTCTATGGTTATGTTCAACCTTATTCAACTAATGACGTGAATTAAAAATGTTACTTTACATGTGTCGCAAATGTTTATTTAACACATAATTCGCTAGAGAATTAGTTAATGTGTTAAGGTTTCTAGAAATATATTGATATTGATTGTAATAAAAATGTTTTTCCAAAAGATGACCTATAAGAAACATACGAAGAATTGTTGGATTGCAGACAATATAAATGTTTGTTAGTTGTAGCACAATGAGTTCTGAATCTAGCCTAATGATGATTCGGTGGATGCCAAGTGAAATGGCATCAGATAGAAGTTCAATCAATGTGTTATGCTCAGCGATATTGTTCCTCAATTGACAGATATAGATCCCTTGAAAAATCACTAACTCACCACTTGGACTGAAAATAACCCATGCTGCAGAGGATAGGTTCTACGTACTACGACTAGCACCATCGACGTAACCAACAAATGGTTTCAAAGATTCTGACATCTACAACAAATGCAAAGTGGATTACTAACCAGATAAAAAAAACTATAAAAGACACATTGACACACACACATGTAATGAAAACATATATATAGTGAGTTTTACTACACTCAATTAAGCATAGTAACATTTGAGGTACAACCCATTTTGGGGTTGCGAAAATGGAATCCCATCATAATCCACTAACTCGTAGGAACCTTTTGCCAAAACAAGCTTGACAATATAAGGAGGACCCATCCATAGCGGTTCAAATTTCCCTGCTCCAAGTTTATCAGCTACCTAATCGTAAAGTAAGACCAGGTCTCCTTCTGAGAAGATACGAGGCTTGACATTTCTATCATATTGCACCTTGATTTGTTTCTTATGCACTTTGTTAGCCAATGCGGCATCACAACGGGTTTCATCCAGATGGATAAGTTCCAAGAAATGTGCTTCTTCTTCAAAAGTGTTGGATAATAGGTCAATCGCGAGTTTGAGAGATGAAATTTCACATTGTATTGGTAAGATTGCTTCCAAACTGCACACCAACTGAAAGGGTGTGAATCCAGCTGCATTTCTCACCGAGGTTCAATATGTCCACAAGGTAGAGTACAAGATTAAATGCCACTTTCATTTATGAACCCCTATCATTCTTTGCAGTATTTTCTTAAGGACCTTGTTGATAGCCTCAACTTGTCCATTAGCTTTCGGGTAATAAGGAGTAGAACTATCATGTGGCAGTCCTAATTTGGCAGTTAACTCACTCATCATGTGATTGGGAAAATGCAACCCATGATCTATAACTATGGCCTGTGGTACACCAAACTGGGCAACCACGTGGTTGAAAAAATAAAAGAGCAGCTGATTCGCCACTGTTGTTTAATGTTGGCATCGCCTTGGCCCATTTTGTAAAATAGTCAACGACAACTATAATGTACCTATGCCCCCTGGTCGAGGTGGGGTTACATGTCATGAAGTCAATGCCCCATTTGGTGAATGATCCAATAGTAACGACTGGATGTAATGGTGCTGGTGGTAATCTAGATTTGTGGTCATAGATCTAGCATGCATGCCAGCTTCTAATGACAATAATACAATCTTTGAATATAGTTGGCCAGAAGTAACCGACATGGAGAATTCTCTGTGTGGTAGCATATTCAGATAAGTGTCCACCACAAGCACCTGAATGGAAATCATTCAATGCTTTCTTAACTTCCTCATGTGTGAGGCACCTTCGTATAATCATATCAATACTGTGATGCTAAAGAGTGTCATCGATGATTAGATAATGTTTGGCTTGGTATCAGATACATCATTGTTGCGAGTGAGAGGTATTAGGCTGGAAAGTTTGGGTTTGGAGATAAATCGGTATATCTCCATACCATGGGTCAAATGACAATACCTGGAACAAAGACTCATCCAAAATTGATGGTTCAGATGTTGAATCAATGGAGGTCGAGGGAAGGTCACAAAGTAGCTCGGAAAAAATGAGAAATTTCTTTGATTTGGACTTAATGAATTTTGCTAGAAATTTATATATTATGGAGCAATGGAACACATAAAATATTGCAGAAATATAAACACAAAAAACGCATAAAACAAGAGAGACACAGATATACATGGTTCACCCAGTTTGGGCTATGTCCACCTCGAACAACCAGTCCTTCCTTTCTATTATCCAGCAAAATGAAGAGACACAACCTACAGCAGATCCGTTGTAATATCCTCTGTTTTCTCTCATAGTCTCACCTCTCTGTTTCTCACTCACACATATATTACACAGACTCAATACAATGCCCTCATATGAAGAGAGGGGTTGCCTTCTAGGGAAAAAAACCCTAAACTATACATAAGTTCTACCATCAGATCATTCGCTTAATGAACAACCCAGATTGACTAGAAATTACTATACTTTTACAAGGTAATTTTACATCTGTTTTTAGCTTCGTGGGCGCTACCCTTGAGCCCCCGCCGGGGGATCGCTGGCCCCAGATCCCCCGGCCAGCGGGGATCGGCCCCCTCGGAGCCTCCTGGGGGGGACAAGTCCCCCCGCACCGCCCCCCGCCACGTGGAGGGGTGTACAAACTTCTGGGGTATACATCTGGCTAAAACAAAGACCTCTAAACAATCATGCTCCACACACAACAAATTTCAGATCAAACACCTGCAAAATGACTATCCACTTTGATTATTTCCCCCTCAATAGTTGACGTGACAAAATATATGTCATAGGGTTGCAATCCCAAATGACAATGGTCTTTCAGAGCAGAATGTAGTGACAAAATCTTTGAACAGCTTGCACAACTTTCAAAGCTAACTTTTCGACATAAGAGTACTTACTTTCTGTATCATTGAGATTTCAGATCAAATAATATATTGGATGTTCTATCCCATCTTCCTCTTGGAGTAAAACCATGCCAATGGTTGTATCTGTAGCGTCGAGATACAAGGAATATTCGTTTTGATAATTTGGAGAATACATTAATGATGCTCTAATCAAGGTATCTTTAAGAGCATCAAAGGAAGCTTGCACAACCTGATCACAATGGAAGGGTATCCCCTTTTTCAAAAGATGTGTAAAGCCTTTAGCCATTTCAACGTAATTGGGAATGAACCTCCTCAGAAATTTAGCCTTCCCTTGGAGTCTCTGTAGCTGTAAAATATTTGAAGGTGGAGGTAAGTCAAGAATTACCTGAACCTTTAGAGGATCGAGTTGAATTCCATCTCTAGAAACTACGAATCCAAGCAATTGACCAGAACCAACACAAAACACATGTTTGTGTGGATTGATTCGTATCTTGTAGTGTTGGCACCGTAAAAATATAGCTCTCAAATTTTTTGGGTGATCAGTCCGTTTTCATGAATGAGCAGGTGAATCATCAATGTAAGGTTGAACAATATTCTTGATATCATGGAAGGCATAGTTCATTTCCCTCTGAAATGTGGCCCCTGCATTCTTCAAATCGAAAGGGAATTTCCTATAATCAAATGTGCCCCATGGACAAATAAAAGTTGTTTTAGATTGGTCTTGTGGGTGGATATTGATTTGATTATAACCAGAAAAACCATCCATAAATGAGAAAATTTTGCATCTGGCACATTTGTCAATAATTTGGTCGATAAAATGAGTAGGATAATTGTCTTTTGGACAAGCCTAATTTACATCCCAATAATCGACACACACTCGAATTGTCCCTTGGATTTTGATGACAGGAACAATGTTAGAAACCCAATCAGTAAGAGGTATAGGGTAAATGAAACCAGCATGAAAAATATTTTCAACTTCTGCTTTAATGGTAGTGGCTTTCTTTGGATGAATAGGTCGAAGCTGTTGTCGTACTAGTTTGACATCAGGATACATTTTAATTTCATGTTCAACTATACTAGAGTCAATGTCTGGCATCTCCTTGTATGACCATGCAAAAATATCTCGAAATTCACGTATGAGAGGACATGAAATATCAAGTACATGGAAACCATAACAGCCATAGCATATACCCATGGCCTTCCCAGTAAAATGTTGTAATCGAGGGGTTCGTCAACTACCTCAACTTCAATAGTAATTGTTTTGTCCCCTAGTTCAACTTGTAGGTTACTCAAAATCCCACAAGGCGTATATGTGTGTTCATAGAAAGTTTTTAGCGTTGTTGGTGATCGTGATAATGGGGTGAACCAAGTGTTTTCTAGCAACTCATGGACATAATGCAAGTAGATGCCCCCTCGTTAATAATAGTTTGGTGAACATTTTTATTGAGAGATTTTACTTGAATTAAGAAAGCTAATTGTGTCAGTAACTATGGTATACATCCTGCATGGTTAAAAACCACAAGATTGGAATCCGTAGGGTCTATTCCTCTAATTGCTGATAGTAAAGCCTACTTCTGGGAGTGACAGTTTTGTAACACCTCAAGCATCGACGTAGCAGAAGGTGATTGAGCAAGGTCTTCTACTATGTTATAGTTCTGAGTTGCTTGAGCTCAAGGGTTAAATGTCGATTTATGCATAACTCCCTTTGGTGGTTTTATTATCAATTCTGGCACAATAGGCAGTGGAATATATTCAGATGAAGTCGAAGTCGGAGGATCAGGTTGATCAATGGCCTGATTATTCGACAATGACAGTGGATTTCCATAATATTTATTTCGCGTCAACACCAAAACTTCATTTTTAGGATTTTCAATGGATAGCATAAGTACTTGGGATGTGGAAGCATGGTCTATCACAACCAAATGTGTCTCTAGGTTTCAAAATGAATCAGCTAACACAGCAGATGTGTTAGAAGTCTTTAGAAGTTTAGAGACTTCCGAGAAGTGTGGAAAATCTCTTGTAAAATGCTCGTCATTATAGATTAGACATGGATAACGAGGTTTCCTTGCTGATGTAGAGGAATCAAATGATTTCCCTTGTGGAGGATTATCTTGTTTCTTCTTGTTTTTCCCCTTCTTCTTGCCTCCTAGTTGTTTCTGATTCTTGCCTTTGTCAGATGACATGACATTGACTTCGGAAGAAAGAGTATTTTTTGATGCATTTGAAGTTTGATTGGAAACAACAAGAGTTTGACCAGATGGTCTACCTGCCACTTGTGTTCTCGAAGAACCAATCACACCATCGTCGGAATGAGAGTCCTTACTCGATGGTGGAGGAGGAATAGTGAATGTTGGTCAGGGTGAATTAAAAATCTTGTCATAGAGCGTGCTGGACTGTGTGTAAATCAAGTCCAAATATTGGGCACGAGCAATTAATTTCTCTTCTATGACAAATCCACCTTTCGCCACATCCTCGGTGATTGATGGCAACAAGAATTTTATAAACCACTCAACCAAAAGTTGATCAGGAACATAAGTCTTAACCATTCGACGATGACACCGCCACTCATGAATATGATCTAATATATGAGTAGTAGTAGTCTGTTTAAGGTTGGTCAGGAGTTCTGTTCCAGTCTCGTATCTGATAGGTAACTGGAAGTGGGTTAGAAATGTGGTGGCTAAAGTTGTAAAGTTGTTGAAAGAAGCTCGTGGTAACTCAATGTACCACTTCACAGCCAGACCAATAAGCATTCTTTGGAAAAGACGGAGTATAACTGGGTCATCATTCAAGGAGTTTGATGAACACCACAAATAAAAAGTCATGACATGATTTGATGGGTCTTCCCTGGGATTTCCATTGAATTTCAGAATGTTAGGAGGTAACTTATGCGGAATTACCAACCACCAAGATGCATATAAAATTGGATCATTAGTGAGCCGGTTTAAATCTGGTAATTCAAGAGTTGCTACAAATGACCACTGTCAATTCAAGTCAGGTCGAGCATACCCAGGATGTGATGGAATTGACTGAGCAATAGGTCTTTGCATACCAGCATAGGGCATCTATATCTGGTAACCTTGATAAGGTGGTTGTTGATAACCAGGTTGAATTTGCAGTTGTCCATAACCAACAAAGCCTTGCTGACCAAGACCTTGGTAAGCTTGATATTGTCCAAAACTAGGTTGAGCTTGTTGGGCAAGTCCAAATTGGGGTTGGAATTGTTAGAATTGAGGCTATTGATATTGAGGCTACCAAGGTTATTGGGGCACAGGTTGTTGAATTTGATATTTCCCCCTAACGGTAGCTTGACTAGGTTGTGAATAAACTATACTAGTGTAAGCCTGAGTCACTCAAAATAAAGGTACAGTAACCTAAGGTTGTTGAACCCCAGACATAATCAGTTGTTGTACAAAAACCTAAGAAACTTGGGCCTGCTGACCTGAAACTTGTGGTTGCAAGGTAGAAGGACCAATTTGTACAGGTTGAGATACAACCATTTAAACTTGTGACCGTGGTACAGTGGTAACAACTAGTGTATTAGGAATAACTGACACAATTTGCATTGGTTGTGTTGGATAAACAAACCTTGATTGAACTAGAATTGTTGGCTTCCATTGACAAACTTGCATTCTAGACTGACTTGAATATGGTGGGATACTGCCATATAGTTGTTCTCTAGGATATGGAGGATAAGGTGAATAGGCATATTGCTCTCCATATGGTGGCAATCCAGGATGTAGTGGATACATAGGTCATCGTTGACTAGATTGCCTAGTTTGATATTGATATGCAAGATCAAACTGTTGAGTTACCGTAAATGAAGAACCAGGTGAAATTCCAGTAGAGGACATGGGTGATGACCATGGCGTAGAAGCAACCCCTAAGTGGGTTCTAGATAAATATTGATAACCAACTGGGATGGATGGTTAACCATATATATGTGACTCAGGTGTAGTAGAAAACATCGAAGAGGTTGCTATAGAAGATTTTTCTGTAGGTGCATCAGATGATATAGTTTGGGATGTTGATGATTGTTTAGCCATAGTTATGACCCAACAAATGTCCTAAAGAATCAACGGGTACTTGAAAAGAAGCAGGATCAAAAGGAGCAGTAAAATGAGGAGTATAAGGGTAAAGATAAAGCCCTATTCCAAAATGGAATGAGGTTCCAAGTGTAGTATCTTCTTCAAATTCTTCCTCAACAACAATTAAACCAGGTGGAAGAACTTCACTGTTAGGTCCGTAATAGACTTCTGGTATTGGTAAAGTGGAATTTTTAGTAGTTACTAATGTCTGAGGGTTAACTGGTTGATCATCTTTTAGTAAGGTAATAACTTCTGAATGTTAAAATTCGAAGTCCAAATGTTCTGGTAAAAGAACAACAATTTCAGTGGGAGGTTCTTGAACAACTTCAAGTTCATAAGTAACTTCTGATTGAACTGAGATAGGTTTTGGATTAACTTCTGGTAGAAATGATTCAAGTTCAGAAGTAATTTTTTGTTGAGCAACTTCAAGTTGAGGGTCAACTTGTTGTTGAACAAATTCTGTTACCATTTCACTAGTATCAGTTATAATGTCCTTAGGTAATTGTGAAACTTCTTCTTCTGTAACAGATGTACCAGAAATAGTTGGATTAATAGGAGTCTTAGTACTTATAGGAATGGGTGACTCTGGCAATTCCGATGAAGAACTAGGTTTCCTTGATGTACTTGACTTAGTTAATCGAGACCGCTTTGATCGAACAGGTGTAGCTTCGGGTGGCAAAGGTAGTTTGCTTGTTGTTCCCCGTGAACGACGTGGTAAGGGTTGATGTTCCTCCATGATTGTTGATTAATTTTATTATAAAAATAAATAAACAAAAAGGGGTAATCTAGGAAAAAAGGTTTACCAAGCAACTGTGAGCTGCAAAATACCTCCCGACGAACTGAGAAGTATGGGCAGGCAATCTCCCCGAATGTTGTGTTTGGTGTATCATAGTGTACAAGGCGGTCGACTCAATTACCTAAGGATGGATAGAAACCTAGTGTTTTGCTCCCAAATATACCCAAAATTACGTGGAGGCCCAATCCATATAAGTGTTGTCTAATGCAAAACCGCAAAGTGAGAGCAATCCCATATACTTTACGTACTGTAACACTGCCTTATATACCCGAAGGTACGTGGATGAGCTATGGCATACTCATGTACGTGGAATGAGGTATCACATTCGAGATGTATTGTAGATAAGTTAGCGACATCTGCTTTGTTTTACGACACTAGAACACATCTCTAGCCTAGAACCACTAAATGTTTTTCGTTAGGTGACAATGCTCCATTAGGTAAAGTGAGGTTAATTTTAAGTTGATCTTGCTTAGGAATTTGCCTTTCAAGTTCACCACGTGATGTATTTTGAAATTCCTAGGAATGAAACTACAATGATAAGCATTTTTCCATTCAATTTAACAATGAAAATCTTAGCTAATAGGGATAGATCAATCAAATTTCTTTCGATCAAAGAGCAAAGAGAACAATCTAATGCAATTTCCCTAAACTATTCCTATGAGCACACACAAATTTTTTCAATGCAAAATGCATGTATTTCTTTTCGATTTCCTTAATGTGAATATGAATAAAAGGAAACTAATGCACATACAATCAATCAACCTTTAACGAGAATGAAGACTTTACAATAGTTCTATTTCGAAGGAAAAGAAGACTTTTTACGACAGTTCTATTTCGAAGGAAAATAAGTCTTTTACGACACTTTCTTTCGAACAAAGATTAATCTAATATATTCTAAATTTGACTACAGATCGATAATGAAAAAGAAAAAATCTAAGAAACATTAATCAACGAAGTCAAAGTAGGGCTAGGCAAGGAGATAAAAACTTGTTTTCTAAGACATGACATTCATTGACCAATCAGCAAGCAATCAAACATAAGAAATTTGGCAAAAATCTCAATCCAAAGGTGGGAAACTGACCCTAGGAGGATCAGGGCAGCCCTGAATGGGAGACAATGTGGTTCAGAGCATTGTCCTTAAGCCAAGGGTGCTATGTGGCACATTGTGTCCCTCACAAGCCTGCATTGATGATAGTGAGCCATTTCAAGAGGCAAATTGACACAGTTTTTGACCAAAATTCAATGCAATAGAGCTAAAATACAATGAATGAGAACATGTAGGGTCTACAAGAGTGTCCTAGGTTGTGGATAAGCTACAAGGAAGGATGATCTTCCTCAGTGCATTCACCAATCTGTTTTGGAGAATTTGGTATCTATGGATAAATACTAATTCCCTAGATAAGTAGTCATATCTAGAACAACAGTTTAAAGCACTTTAGCCTTTTCCTATAAGTAATAGATAAGACAAAGAGAATGATAAGACCTACTTGTAGTTCCACTTTCCTCTTGTCTCCTTTGTATCGGTCTTGTTGCTCCTTCCCGTACTTAACACGCTTGAGAAGTATATGTAAACATCAATAGAAGACAAACAATCAATCAAATTGTTATCACTCAGAATTTTTCCCTAGAAGTTATCAAAAGAAGGAATCATCTGAGGTAACCACAAACCAATCTTTTAGGCTTAGGTTCTAGCCAACCTAAGTCCAAAGAGGGCTCTCTCTTTATGATTTAACTTTGTTTTTATTATATTTTAGGCTAGTTCTTAGTGTTCATGGGGTTTTGATTTTTAGATTGGAGGTTGGGTGGTGGAATTCTTGGAGCATATGGATAGAGTTGGGTCTTCAAGCCACTGGGCTATGGATTCAATCAATGGATAGCATAACTGGACCAAACCATTAAAGGGAATGTTCACAGGGCAGGCTAGCAAAGCAAAAGGAAAATCTTCAGGTCTAATGGATGGAATGATTCTAACCAGGGTGAAAGGGCAGTTAAGAATCCTTGGACCAGGATCATAATGAAGAAAAAAGTGTGATCATGAACAAAGGGAAATTAAGAATCCTTTGCTATAGTCTAGGGGAGAAACTACGGAAGCTAAGGAGCAATTAAGAATTCCCTAACTAAGATAGTTGACCAGAAAGCTTTTAGAGTCAAGACAGAGTGCATTCAAGCAATTTCTGAAATATCATTCCATGTTATACATTTAGATTTTAGAGATTTACACAAAATATTATGGAAAAAACATAAGGAAAAACAACATCGAACATGAGAGAATACTTATTTGTATTTCACTTTACACAAGAATCTTGTAAAATATCTGATCTTATCCAGCAAGCTTATCCAGTCATTGATACAATAGAATTTTGATTTGAGAGAAAAGTCTATAGAAATATTTTGAAATCCACTCTACATACTTCGAAATGTCAAGTATTTATACAAAAAATAACTACAAAATATCTCATAACATTTTGAGATTTAATCTAGGGAAAAAAATATCTTCATACATGAAGATAGAGACAGATGTAAAACTATTTCTTGCTGTCCCTTTTATTGTGGTGTTGCTAGTTGTTTCTATTGAGTCTTAAGTCCTTTAAGTTGGTTGGTAGTTGTGGTATTTTCTGCACTGGAATCTTCTTTACCTTGATTTTTCACTGATACTCTTTGACTCTGTTACTCTTTGACCCTGCTTATCTATCTTTCACTTGTTTCACCTGGCTACCTTCGGATTTACTGTGGTGACCTTCTGATGTAAAACTTTCTCATAGTAAATATATCATTTTTTCCCACCATTCTACCTCAAGCATTCTCACCTTTAACATTCTTCTGTTAATTCCATTTTCCTCTGTGTATTTTGCAAAATTAGGTTCGGTGAGAAACAAATGCTTCACCTCATGTTCTAGGAAAAATAGGTTTTCCAATGAATCATATAATACTTTGCCAGTGGGCAAAGATTTAATGCCTGAAGAGTTGGCTTGTTCCTTGGCCAAGCTCCTGAGTCTATCACTATAGTTCAATTGAGTCATGAGTTTATCATTGATGACCATAGGACTGGGAAGGCCTTTATCCCTCAAAATTTGAAATTTGGCCATAAACCTATCAATGGCCACTTGCATGTTCTGACACTTTTCTTCTAAGTTAAGCATGAGGTTTCTTTTGGAAATAACCTTTTTAATCTCTAGGATGGCTTCAGTCCTGTCCTCTACACCAAGTTCATGGAGCTCACATCTGTTCTTACTATTTAGGAGGTGGATGGGTTGATTCACATCCTCAGATTAGTATCCTAATTCTTCCCTCACTTTCTGGATGGCCTCAGTGGCTACCTTCACCAATTCACTTTGCTCAAATATAACTTGAATTGATGGCCAAATATCATTGATAGAGTCAATGCCATTGGCCCAGAGCATCTCTTTAGTCTGTCCTAGTGGCTTCTGTAGTGTCAAATATTTTTCTAGGACTCTGATTTTCTCACCCATCCCTAGGGATTTCTGTGTTTCTTCTCTTTGCTGAATTTGGGAAATTTTACAGTCGATTTCTAAACTTGCCACTTTCTCCTTTAATCTTCTGAGCTCTGTAGCTTGGATGGACATCTCCTCCATAGCTTTTACTAGTTCTGTTGTTTTTTCAGTTGAAGAACTTGTTGCTGTAGTGGATTCAATTGTAATTGGTAGTGCTATGGCAGGTGGAGCTATTGGTGCCAATGATGCTGCCAATGTGGAAGGAAATGTTGTTGTCATTATAGGAATGGCAGTTGTGGAAGTTGTGTCCAGGTCACTTTACTTGGACTGAATCAAAATCTCCAACTCCTTCTCTATTTCTTTAAGATGATCATTTAGCTTTAGCACTAGGTCTATAAGCTCTTCATGTC
The DNA here is from genome assembly GCA_000404065.3 of Pinus taeda. Taxonomy (NCBI): domain Eukaryota; kingdom Viridiplantae; phylum Streptophyta; class Pinopsida; order Pinales; family Pinaceae; genus Pinus; species Pinus taeda. Next base: position 54,601 of record APFE030177530.1, read on the forward strand.
GTTTTTGTGCTTTTAAGACTTCCATTGTTTGAGGATAATGCAGCTTAGGAATTTTGAGTTACTTCTTCAGCGCAACAATGTCACCATTCTTCTTTTTAATTAGCTTCTCTGTTGCTTTCACATCCTTGGGATCGTGTCCCAATCCTATCACTAAGTCCTCTAATGACTTGATTCTTGTACCTTTGGCCTGTGAAGAGGCCTTCTCCAACTGAAACTGAGATGACATATTATTTAAAGAGTTCTATAGTTGGTGGGCTACTATGGATTTCCCTGTCAATGTAGAATAAATCATCTCACCTATTTGTTTATGAAGCTCAATCTAGCCAATGGGATAAATATCCCTTTCCAATACTTCAAAATCCACTCTTTTGAAATCTATTGCTATCCTTGGCTGCTGAGTGGTAAGCTTGATGAAGGTCATTTGCATCTTCCCCTCTTTGTCATCATAGGCTGACATGAGCCTTGTTTGATTGGTAGGGGTCATTTTCAGGTACTGTGCATATGACTGGGCTTTCAGCCTCTCATTTTTGGCCTTTATCTCTTTATATCTTTGTTTGATGTCTTGGTCTTTATTTGATGCCATTCTAAAAGAGTATACCTTGACACTTTTCTATCTTTCCAACATCTGAGTGTGTGATGTGGAAGATTCTAGGATGCCTCCAGATGGAGTGGCATGCCTGCTTCCATCTCTTTCTGTGATGGTAACCTCAGCTATCTCCTCTGTATATTCTTGTTCATAAACAAGATTTATTCTTTGTCTTTTAGCCTGGCATGTCTCTACATAGGCTTGTGCCGTTGTTCTTTCTGAAGGAGTGACCCCTTCCCTATTTCTCTTGAGGCTTTTCTCCTCATTTAGAGGAGTCTCTAAGACTGGGGGGTACTCATGGTGGCCTCTAGTCTATCTGTTTTCTCTGATTGCTCTGGTATTCTGATTTCTCTGGTGCTTTTGATTCTTTTGGTACTTCTGATCCTTCTAATACCTATGATTCTTCCTAGACTTGTGATCCTCCTGGAACCTACAGGAAAGAACCCTCATCAAGATGTTTCTCTAGATCAATTAGTGTGTTTTCCACAACAACTTCAGCACTATCCCTGTCCTCTAAAGTGTTTTCCACCCATTCCAATTTGTCAGCATACTTTTCTATTTTAGGGATTCGGTGATGAATATAAGGAGCCATCTTGTTTTTTTGTCTTCTATTGCAGAGGAAATCCAAGGCATCATATCTCCATATGAGCATTGTTTTAGATTTAATCCTTGAAGGATTTGATCTGCCTCCTTTCTAGCTTCTCAGCTATTACAAATGAATGGACCTAATTGGTTTTTGATCCTGAGCTAGGCCTTATTTTTGGCTTTGACAAAGTGTACCTCATTTGAATTGATTATCTGCTTGTAGTACTCCAAAGCAAATAACCTCATTGGGAGGTATTTGGGTAGTTTATATGGGGCCAGCTCAGAGCCATAAGATCTAATCTCAATGTAGTTTTGGTACAAGTACCAATCCCCCACTTTGGATTGTTTTGAGAGTTGCAGGATCCTCCTTATATCTGAACTGATTCTTGGAGGAGGGATTCCTATTAGCATTGTTACAATGGGATGTACAAATAGGTCTATGAAGTATGTATATGAGTATGGGGAGTCATATTTATGGATCAATGGAGTCTAGAAAAACATTGACCTAGGGTGACCTTTTGTGTCTAGATTCTAAAGAGTAAGTGGGAACTTATCAGCTTGGTGGTATAGAAAGAGGTGATACAAAATAGAGGAGTACTTGAAGACTCACTCATTACTAATCCTAAGGAACTTGTCATGCATCCTATCAGCTATAAACTTGGCATAATCCTAAATAATAGCATGGGTCTATCCTGGAGTGTATATGGACATGAAAGCCAAGATGATCTCATCTATATACTCACTGGTGGTATAACCAAGGAAACTGGATATCATTACTACAATGTCTTGGCCAAATGGAGAAAATATGGTATACACAGATGGAGGAGGATCTTTGGGGGTATACTTCTCTTCTACAGTGTAGGTTTGGATTATTTGGGCCAATCTTGCAGGGCTAATCTTGGGAAATAAGTCCAATAGATCTCCCATGGAGAGGGGAGTCAAGTTTTGGCCAGGTTGAAGTTGCAGCATCTCATTTATTGATTCAGAAGTGATGGTGAAAAGTATAGTTTGGTTAGGGGACATCACTGCTCTTTGGCTGGGGATATAGTTTGCATGGAAGTAATGGACAATTTCTAGGAAAATGTGAACTTCAGGGAATTGGTACTTGGGAAAATTGGACTCCCAAAAACCAATTTTATTATCATGGTTCAGGTATTGGTCTCTGTATCGGCAATAGAGTTTGAGAGGGGATTCATGGATAGAGGTGTCCTTTATCTGGAAATCCTTGTTTGCCAAGGGGAGATGGTCTAGGTCTAAACGAGGAGTGGAAATAGGTCTCACATCCATGGAAATTGGGGCAACCATTCTTAGTTCTTGTGGATTTGAGATGGGGGAGGTGACTTTCAGTTTTTTAGGGCAATGGTGGTTCAGTCAGAGTAAGCTTAAGTCACTTGAATTTATTTAATTAATTGTTTACTTTAACTAGAAAACTCAGTAATTGGTTCTGAAATTGAGAGGTTTTCCAATGAATTATGGCTTAAATACATGGAATTAAGGAGAACTAGCTCCGAACAGGGAAACTGTCAACTGCAAATGATTGAAAAGGTTTTGAGTAGGCTACAGAGCAAACTGGGTGCTATGTGGCGTCTTTAGGGTGCAATTGGACGTAGGTTAACAACTTCGATGTTCGCAGGTGCATGCATGGAGATTTTCAATTGAAAAAATGATAAAACAAATGATTTGGGGCTTTTGTGGCTTTACGCGCAAAAGTCAATTTTGGCGGGTATGGGTGAACAACAGTTGTTTGTCATGTAGCATGGTGAATAGTAACCTTTTTGGTGTGTAGCGGACAGGCGAGTGGTAAGTGGTTTCCATCACATCGCTTTTGGGCATTCAGTGGTATTGGGGGGAGGCCGCCTGATACCATACATTGAGCGGCACGTAGCCTTAGGGGCCCAATGGAAAACAACTCCTTTCAGGCGAGTAATGTTTAGACGTCAGGGCCCGCCTGAAATGGATAAGGGCCGTCAGATGTGGAGGTGAGTGATCGTGTGGTGATCGGGCAGTAGAGTAGCACGAAGGGTAGTGGGGGGGAGGGGCTTCGACGGGTGATTAAATGCGACAGTTTTTAGTTAGTGAGGGATTAAGGTGGGGTTAGGGCGTCGGGGTCATTAGTAGATGGTTTAATTGGGTTTTTTGATTAACTTAATCGTGGATCGATTAGTTAATGGGTTTGGGTAGAAAATCATTGTTTATATAATTAAACTAGGGTAGGGTTAATTAATATTACGAGAATCAAGTATATACGGGAAACACGTTTTTATTTGGGATTTAATAAATGAATTAGTAATTAGTAAAGTGAGCAGAAAGGGGCACAATAGCCTAAGTATATGATATTTTATGTTTTAATAATTTTCTGATAATAACATAAAAACTTAGGATATAGTGTTTTGGTGGGTTTTGATATGAAAATGATTTATGTGGAGGAATAAATACTTTTCCTAGGTAAAAGTAATTTATGTAGAGATTTTGAATAATTTAACACATATTCAACAGAGATTATCCTAATCATGTACTATTGCGGAAAACATACACAATACATAAGCTCCTCTAGGTTGATAATCAATATAGCAGCATCAATAACAATAAAACATCAAGAGCATTCACACATTAACACAGTATGTATCCCGGGGAAAGCATCTCGCTAAAAACCCCAACTATCTGTTATTAATGATTGAGTCATGTAACATTACAAAGTACAATTCTTATCACAAGAAATCCAGTACCAGCTCCACCTGTTACATACAATACAGCTCATATCTGAATCAATCACTGGCTCAAATCTCTTCCGCAGCTTGCCTGCCTCTGCTGCTCAATACCTGCACAAGAACCGGTGATAATTCCAAGGCAGCCATGTCTTTACTTGGCTAAATCACGTGATAACAAGCTACAATGTGGGAAAACTCATTGGCATACTCAATCCCCTGATTTGTGCAAGATCAGGTGCACAACTATAGTCACAACTGATAGCAATCTGATTCTCTAACACCTGTCCCTGTTGAACTGAACATGCACTGACATGCAACTGAGTTAACTTATGTATTCATTAGTTGTATTATGAGTTAATAACTTGTGAATTAATTAATAACTAATTCACCCAAATCATCTCTAGTCTATTCGCCAGTTAGACTAAATACAACCAGTTTAACAAAGCTAAACTGAACACAACTCCATCAACTGCACCTTCAGTCCACTAAACTCAACTCACTTGAGTTCTAACTGAAGTCATGCATGAAACAACTCAACTGACTCATAAGAAAAGTGTATTTCCTTCTGACAGCTGCATGTGCCACCTCTGTAGCTCAAACTGAAGTGCTCCAAGAGAATAAGATTAAGTTTATAGTCCAAATATTATTGTGAGATAATAATATTTGACTTTTCTATTTTTTGACAGCCAGTCTAAAAATAGACTTGATCACTCACACTGTGATCACTCACACTTTCATCAAAAATAGAAGTCCATCTATTTTTCCAACTTGATCAATCATCCATAACCAGCAACCTGCAATCCATAGACATGATCCATATGTCTAAAAATAGACATAGTCTAAAAATATACTTGCGCCAAAAATAGCCTGCGGGCCCACTTAGTGAAGGCGACTCTTTTCACTAAGCTCCATCATCTTGTTGCAATCTCAACAATATGTGTCCATCTTCTACACGCATGATCTAGCTGAACATTTTTTCAAACCATCAAAATATGGAATAGTTTCTTTCCCACATCCTTCTGCAAATCTTGTTTTGGCAAAGAACCTCCATATATTTTTTCCTTCTTCTATTGTTTTTTACTCATAAAATTATAGTCATTTATGGTCAAGGTTGCCTTTACTTTAAAAGTTGATGTTAGCTAATCCCTCATTCAAGTTGTGATTGTTCCTATTATGGATGCAAATGATTCCTTCTCTATGGAGGAATCATCTAAAAATGGAATCATAGTTGGCTTGTTGCCACAAATGTGTGGGTTTTTCTTGGGGTTGGTATGCACATGTGTATGGTTGACCCCAGTGGAATGTGAAGCACCTTCTCAAATTTTTATCTACTGGTTAGAAATTTTGAGTTGAGTATGGGATATTTTGATGAGTAGTTGCATGGTTACTTCTTGGTTTGAGGCAATCTTATCAAGAGCATCCTCAAATATTGAATCTTGATGGTCTCCCATTAGTTCTTCTTAATTCCCTTCTTGTTCTTGAGGAATTTCCTACAGGTTCCCTTCAGTGTTATGTCTTCTCTTAGGGCCCTTTTGGTTTTTCTTGACATCACATCCCACAAGTGGCCAAGAATGTGGCTCTGATACCATTGTCAGATTCCCAAGGAAAAATAATATATATATATAATATATATATATATATATAAGCCAAGATAAATACTCCATAATGTAAGCTATTTCAAAGCATATAGGCCAAATGAACCATGTAGTGTGAAAGACTTCATAAGTCAAATACTTCAAAGTGAAAATACCAGATGAGACATGTAGTGAGAAAATTGCATGTGATTTATTTAATTACGATGACCCACTGTGCCAGGGGAATTGATTCAACCTTATAGGTAATGTCAAAACACAATTGAATTTGGTTTCCACTACGGGGGATACTATAGAAACCTGATGCTCATGAATAAAAACATTAATCTCTAATTCCTATTACATATCGTGTTAAGATACAAGTCTACCAGATCCCATCAACATTAGCATATTATTTTAAAACAAATTGATCATACTAAGACGATTCATTGTAACTCCACGTGCTTCCAAAACATCGAATGGAAACAAGCAAATATATGGTTGTCTATGATTTGTTGCAATTACACGAGCATTTATTCCTCAAACAACACATATGCTTACCAATTTTCTCTATCTATTGGAATGAGCCCACTGGGATGATTTCAGAAGACATTTCAGTCCTCTCATTACCTAGTGTTTTAGGTTCACCATCTCAATCGCCTAATGCTCAGTATGTGAGAGATCTAGAATGTGTCACTCAACATTGTCACATGTGCCAAATCTATGATCTGTGGCCTTGACAATGAGTTACAGAAGCAACTTTGCCTCATCATGTTGATGCTCATGGTCGAATTAGATCTCTAGGTATAGCCTCTCGGTGCCTATCCCCTATTGAGAAATATATGGCATCAAGATTAGGTAATTTCTCTAAAATGATAATTGCTCGTGAATTCTTATTACTTCTTTAGATTAGGATATTTTCTTTACTTGGAATATTTTTGAGTTAATATTCATCAAACATTTACCAATGCATAAACAATAAAGAGACAAGAGACACAAAATGAAGTTGATCAACCAAGGGCAAAACCTCTCACACTTGAGAGGAAAACCCAGATGAATTCTTCTTCTTAAGGAGACGTCAATTGAAAAATACCAATACCAAGACCTTTGACCTATTTGCCTCTCTAATACCTAGACACAAATCTTCCTCTTCTTCCTTGAGTCAATGATATTCAAACTCCTTGTTTCTTCCTCCTTCTCGGCTATCTTGAAGTGTTTTGGTTTCTTGCTTCAGCACTGTAATTTTCGGCCTTATTTCAGAAACCCTAGTTGTAGAACCTTGTTACCACTTTACTTAAATAGGGAGACTTCCTTCTACACTTCTCCTTGATGGTTGCAATGTCTTCTCCTTGATTTGGCTTCTAAGTTGCACTTACCAACCTCGGCCCTTCCTTGCAATAGACAATAATACTTGGCCTTTCCTGCATTAGATGATGCCTCTCTTCTTCACAGGTGTGACAAGAAATATCCCTAAAATAGATCCAAAGTAACACCAAATACTTCACTCTTCCTTCCCTTCTTTTCATTGGTCATAAGGCTCCTTTCCAAGTGTTTTTCACACTCCTTATTGCAGACTTTCTTAACCAAATTTTGACCTTTTCAAATGAGATTCAAGCTACCTATTTATAGTGTTTTGTCCATAAAATAAGCTGACTCAGTTTTGGATGAGCCAACATGTCCTGTGGTGTAGTTCCATTATTTCATTTAAGGACGACTTGTTGGAGGTGCTTTTACTTGGTATTTGAGGGTCTTTTTACTCTTGTAATAACTCATACAAATATGTAACATGCCCAAGAAGGGTCCTTCATATATGACATTGAACCAGTTTAACTTTACGACCAATCCTAAGGGCTCACAATGGGATCCATAACTAAAAATAAAATTCCTTGCTCATGAAAGCCATGAGACAAGCATTATAATAATAATTTTATTTCTCTTCTTTACATTAAATACATAAAATCACAATTACACATGTCATTATGAAGACCGAACCTATTTACACTTTTTTAACAACCCTACATGACAAATCTACAAGGAATGTGTGTTGTCTGGCCTTATCTCCTACAATCAATGGACAACCTTTGGCCTTGACGATGAATTAGAGTAGTAGTGATGAGTAGCCTCACCCTTCATCTTGATGCTCACGATGGCCAAAGGACAAAATCTAATCTCCAGATTTTATGAGTAGTCATATTTATGGGAAGATCAATTTTGTCCTCTCAGACTAGAATGGGTTTGATGAACATATCATATATGATAGACCTTGATCCAATCTTGAAACCCCTTTCTCTCATTGGGTCACCTCCACCAAATCATGCAAATAAGCAAAAGAAAGCAATCAATCCAGCTAGGGTGATATCTCATGTAACAGACTTGGTGAAAATTCCATGTAATAAAAGTTAATAAAGGAAAAATAATAACCATGGTTGATGGGACACTTATTCCAAGCTGAATTTTGGGAAAAATCCTAGTGATGGGGATCACTTGTGATTTTTTAATGGCTAAGGAAATTGGCAAAGTTAATGGCTAAGTCTTTGGAAAGGAAAAATGGAATTTTTGGCACATTATTTATGTCAATAATGGAAATTATGAGAAGAGGGAGGTGAAAGGTCATAGGTTGCATGTGAGGAGGGAAATGAATGAAAATAATGGAAAATGAAGAAAATAGAGGCCTTATTCATAAAAAGGTTTATGAGGATCAGTTGGTAACCTTTTTTCAGTTCAGTGTGGGAGCTCTCTCATTATTCTCTCCCTCTCTCATACTCTTGGATACTTAGAGTTTTCTTGGAGCACTCTTGGAGGGTGTGGCATACTTGGATTTTTGGAGCAAGAAGGAAAAAGAAGAGTAGAAAAGTGCAAGAGGACATAGATATCAACAACTATAGTGAGATTTTCTTGTAGGTACCGAGTTGCATGTATGTTTTCCTCACTAGTTTTGGCATGCATGGCATATGCATGGGGACTTTTGTTCATGATTTGTCACTGGCATGGAGGATTGTCTAGATTGATAGTGGATTGCCTAGCCTTGCCATTTCCTGGATAGCCATGGAGATTGTGGGTTTATTTCCTTGATTTTTTTAGTTGGTTCTCATGTTTCCTTAGCTTGGGTTGAGTTATTAGTTCCCGGAAGCCCAGGTTAGAAAAATTCTCTTGAAGCCATCCAAAAATTTGGGTTGAGTTACTAATATTGGAAGCCTTGGTTGGAAAAATTAGCTGGAAACCCTTGTTGGGTTGAGTTACTAGTATTGGAATCTTTGGTTTGACAAATGCTTTGGAAGCTCGACAATAGTTGTTGGTTGAGTTACTAGTCCTGGAAGCCTTGGTTGGAAAAAACACTTTGAAAGCCCTAGATGGATTGGATAGAGACCAATACGATGATGGTTTTGTGATGTCTAACTGTGAGGTGGAATCACTGCTTGATGGGTTGAGGTGGATGGCCTATGGAAGTCCTGGATGGTTTTGGATTGATGTGTTCTATCAGAATCCACATTCATTATTGGAATATGGCACGAGGGTGAGTGGATGAAGACATATTTGGTTCATCCATTCTACAGTCAAGTGGAACATGGAAGTCCCATCCTAGGTTTGGATTTTGCATCATCAATAAGAGGTTATTTCTCCTTGTATTTCTATGAGTATTATATTGGTTTATATGTGGATCATATGACTATGATTTCATTGTTATTTATATTTCTATTACATGGGTTATATATATATATTTTTATGACAGTAGCTATGTATGGATTGCATCATACTTTTACTTATAAATTAATGGAAACTCTATATTCTATGACCTAATGGATGAAATGGAAGTTGATGTGTTGAGGCATCAATGCTACTTAGTGATTCTCATCTAACTATGAGACCCCTATGCTAAGATCTATCATTTACACATGTGGATTACATATTCGTGATATGTTTGAAGAAATTCCTATCATGGCTAGTAGGGGTACACTCAAGGTCTCATTCAAGTGATTGCATTTATACTATCATTTCCATGTTAGTTTACTGTTATGAAGATGTGATTCAATTCTAGGCAATGACCTGGGCTCTAGGCCTGAAGAAGTGCCTCAAATCCTGGGAATGTTGGCACAATGTTGACAAAAATAGTTCCTAGACGCTGGCTTTTGGGCCAGTGAGAGCGTTTAGAGGTCCCTGGGTGCTCACATTCCCATAGCATGAGAGTGTCCAGAGGTCAAGTAGTCCAACATGTCAACGGGACCCAGGGGCTGGTTGGCAGAAAGGTTGGGTTGGTTCTTGAGGGTCTTAATGTTGATGTTGAATGTCTGTATGGTGTGTTTTTGCTAATTCCACTTCCTTAATGTGACTTAGGAGTTTAGATCATACCATAGTGGCATCTCGTCGCATATTTACCCCGACTGATCGATTTCTTATGTTGGAAATAATACTAAGATGGGGGGTGAATCAGTATTAGTCAAATCAATAACGTTTTCTTTTGCATACTTTGATTCATATATGCTACTTCAATGAAGGTAACTCGTTGTACACACAACTATATTTAAGGCAACCAACGTATATCCAACAAACTTATGATTCAGTTAATTCATCATATGTTGATCTTTAACCAGTGCATCAGTACTTCATTAACCATATAAATAATAACCATGTGCAGTAATAATAGAACAAACCATCACACATAAGAAACACACATGAACACCAAGATTTACGATGGAAACCCAATGCGAGACAAAAACCACCTGTTGTTGTCTTCTTTTAATGTCAGAAACACCTATTTACAATCTTGTACTGGTGAAGACTCATACTAGTATGCAAGCACCCACCTGCAGAAGGCTACAACCTTCTCTCATTCTCCAGCTTCTACTTGAAGGGAGCTACAACTCCCTAGCTCTTGTACTAGCCGATCTGTTTACTAGTACGTAGGCATCGGCCTATACAAGGCTCCAACCTTCACTTGTTTTCACTTGCTAGTGGAAGGGAGCTCCAACCTCCTACCTTTTGTACTCGCTGATATGTTTACCAGTATGTAGGCACCTACCTATAGAAGGCTATGACCTTCACTTCTTCCTCCAGGGACCACGTTTCATAAATTCTCAGACTAGATACTCCTCGAACACAACACCATAATATGAAGGCCTCGTTTCATCAAATTTTCATACTGGACCCATCAACAACATTGAAGCTCAAAAGAAATCACCACTACTATACAACCAATCACTGACAACCCATCATCACTAAAGCAAATCACAATCAAGCAATCTGAACATTTAGAACAATGTACCAAAATACAGTCACCAAAACACAGGGCATAACCCAGAACTCTACAGTAACAACCAGAACCAACTGCAACTTCAGATATCATATTTCATAATATATACGCTACTTTGATGTTTCCAACTAGCGTGTATACGTGCTTTTACCAAAGTGAACCAACATACAAATCTGAAAATGCTAACTTAAAACATCACAACTATTTCAGACTTCCGTCATACCCAAATCAGAACATTTTCAGTGTAAATCATGCATTAGCATTTACATCTAGAATATCCATGATCAAACCATATAATAATAATTCATTTCAGATCTTGATCCATCATTAGATCTCATCCCTCACCAACCAGTAAGGTTCATCCTTAGTTCGGATCAAGAAAAGCACCATAAACCCATAACAAGCATATATTCTTTTGACCTCACTCTTCATAAGATATTCATTACTTGCACACCTTGGCCTAATGATCTTCTCCTCCTTATATATTTTTAGGCCTTTCTCAATACCTTGGACCAAAACCACTTAGGACCAATACCTTGGACCAAATACCTCGAACCAAAACCTTAGTTTCTAGCATGTACACAATTTTCTTCCTGTGGGAGTGTGTGTTTATGTATACGCTCTTTTTTCTATGTGCTCACGTGTATACGCTACTTTGACACAGTGAACCGATATATACCTCTCTTTCTTCAATATCTAGAGTCGAATCTGTAATCCTTTGTTGTTAACCTCTTTTACTATGAACTTTCATCTGAGTGAGTTGCCATCAAGGAAAACACCTTTATCATAATGCCAACAATCTCCCCTTTTGGACTTGATGGAAACAACAACACCAAGATACTCTCCCCCTTTGACATCAAGGGCAAAGGGTGGACCAAGATATTCTCCCCCTTTGATATACATTATGATGTCCATGCTCCCCCTGAGTACATGTTGAATTCTCTTGTTAAGCTCCTCCTTTGTACATGTTGAGATGCACTAAACCGTCCATGCTCCTCTTGAGCACATGCAGAGTCTGCAGAAATATTTTTCAAAGGAATAACATGAATCTATAACTCAACTATGTGAGTATGACCTTCCTATCACCAATGACTCATACATACATCAATCTCCCAACCAAGTGGGGATACACCAAATTTGACTCATCCACCCAACCAAGTGGGGATATACCAAATGTTTATAGATGACTGAAAATAGAAATTATTACATCATCCTTCCCATGCATAGTGGGGTTACAAACTAGGTCTTTTCATGACCTTTACATCAAATTATATACATGACATTTATAACAAGGACCAACAATCTAAATAAGACCATCATAGTCATTAGCAACTATCATACACCATATATGATCTCCATCATCAACATCTATCAGCAGCATCACGATTAACAGCCTGTATACGTTCATCATCAAAAGAGTCACCTGAATCAAACAACTATGTGGATCAAGCAATATAACAACTTCATGTACCAAGGTATTCTATTATAATGCCAACAATGTGGGTAGATGTGGGAGGAGGGTGTTACAGAGTGGTATCAGAGTATGGTTCACCCCTCAAACTGGATGGGATGTGTGTTGGTCATGCATGCATGTTAGTTGCATGTGTGTCTCTTACACTTGCATTCCATGTGATTGTTTCATTGCATAATGTTGATCATGGTCATAATAATGTTGTCATGAAGAACTTGATGTTTTTATTGTGGAGTGCATCATCATGAGTGTATGACTGGTTACATGTTGTTATATGTCGCTTACATGTATCATTATTGCATTTTTGGTCACATTTGTGTATGTTAGGTTTCATTCTTGTATGCTTGGTTGCATGTATCATTCTTGTAGGTTTCGTTAAAAGTATTCTTCATTCATCCTTGATCATATGTGTTTATGCATGTGTATGGTTGGTTACGTGTTTCTTATACATGTTCATGTTTGCATGTGGTCGAGTGCATAGTGATGTAGTGGTTGTTGTCATGCATGAGGTCATGGTATGAGTCATTGATAAGGTCATATATTGATGACTCGACTCTAGCTAGAATGATAGTTGCATGGTCATATACTTATGTGTTATGTTTTTATATGTTTCCATGATTATGTTATACATGTATCACGCTAATTTGCTGATCTTGCAAACAAGGTATCCTCCCTGATCTATACTAAGGTACATTGGTTTATTGTGATTTGGTTTAGCTCACATGATATACCTTGCAGGGAGAAATAGAAAATGGCTAGTAAGATGGTAGACTACAAAGACTCTCCCTATGAATCAAATGAGTAGTATGGTGTTGGGAATTCTTTCAATTTGGAAGATACATTAAGAATCTTAAAGGAAGAAATAAGGAGTTGTAAGGTAGATAATGAAATAATCATGCAGGGACAGGAGAAACAAGCAGAGGTAAATGCGGTGATACCTTAGAGTTTGTCAGATTTGCAGTGATAGGGACCACGTTAGATCAATTATGAGTAGGAGGAAATAACTAATGGGGTTGTTCGATCAATTTAATGTTCTTAAATTGCAAGCATAAATTATCGACCAGAGTTGGTCAACTTATGAAGTGTAGGTGCACTATATATGCTAGAAGCCTTTCTTTTAGTTTGTAAGATGATGGTTATGTTTGTTTTAGAGTTTTTGTTGTTATCTAGATTCTTATTAGAGTTAGATTTCTACAAATTAATAAGTGGAAGTTAGGCTATTGTTATATTAATCTACCAGGTCATATCTATATTGAGTATAATCATCCTAAAATATCTTATGATATTCATCCTAAAATTATGAACCTATCTACACACCTTTCTGCTATAAAACAGAGTATTGAATTTCAAATTATTCTAATGATCTTTCAAAAGCTTGTCTACAAAATATATACAAATTCTAATTCTAAAAAGCGTGAAAGTAATCTTCTAATGCTAATTACAGAGTATATACAAGTTCTAATTCTAAAAGCATGAAAATATTGACTATAATTGAGCAAAAAAACGTTGAAGAACTAAAACATTAAATGACTGTAAGTGCAAACAAAATAATGAAATGGTAAACGAAATAAATAAGTTATAACGAAATGATGAAAACAACAAAGTAAGGAAGCTAAACTAGAATGCAGTGATAATGCAATAACAAAAAGAGAATAAGTGAAAACAACATAAATGATGAAATGAAATAAACTAAAACCCTTGACTGTCTACAAGGGCCCTCCACATCCAGGAGGTGTAAATCACACTCACATACACATCGAATCACAAAAAGGTAACTTCAATTAATATGAGACAAAGGTCTATTTGACAATTCTTCATAAATTAACTATTAATTCCTCTTTGTATCCTTTACAAAGGATACATACTTGTACACATTTTGTGTGCTCAGTAGTTTGAGACTTTTGCACCTACATGTATCTTGTCGATTTTCTATTTGGAAATAAAATCGAAGAAACATGATGCATTCAGACTTCTGAAGCTACGTGTTTGACCTGTTCCTTTGACCGTGCCACTCTGTGATTCCTTCAGTGAATTAACTCGAGTGAATAGGAGGATATCCATGAGGGGATCGATCCTCAACTGCCCATGTGCTTATTTGCTCCATTGGCACACCAGAACCATGTAAACCATGGAGGTAGCTATAGAATCATGTTAGTTTTGTAGCCAGTGCAATATTTAACATAAGAATAAGGAACATTAATGAATATGAAAAATAATACATATAAGAGTTTTTACCTTATCAAAATCTATTAATTACTGCTTTTATTGAGTTGATAGTGATGATGAAAAAGAGCAAAATGGAGGAAAAAGGGTGTCAAAACAAAAGAGTTATGGAACTCTACATTCGCCCACATTGAATATTTTGTATGTCCTCATACAAAACGAAAAATTGATATATTTATTGAAATACTGCATTTTCTTGGACACTTCTTCTAGTACATCTAACTTCATCCTTTTTACTTTCTTTCTAGTCATTTCCATCCTTGGTTTCCTCACGAGGATCTTGTATTTCAAGTTTATAACCTGTCTCTATAAATAGCTATTTTTCTTCTTCAGTTTCTTTCTCTTATTAAACCACAGACTTAGATGTAAAAAGAGGTTGTCATTCTTAGCTATTTGGATTTCATTACGTGCTTTCAAGGCTTGATTTTCATTTTTAATGTACCCTTTTAATGTATCCAGTTTGAAGGTTTCCTTTTTTGAAATATTGATTACTAGAGGTTATTGTGGTTCATTAAACTAGACTTATTCTTCCTCTTGAATTGGAATTGATGTTTTTGTTGCATCTCTTTTCTCTAGGGAATCAATACAATCATAGATCTCTTAATACACCAGATCAATTTATGGAATTCTTCATCTTGGACTCTCAGGAGGCGAGGTAAAAGTTGGTGTTGAAACCCTCGATGGTGAAACCCTCAGTGATGAAACCCTTGGTGATGAAACCCTAGGTGATGAAACCCTTGGTGATGTTCTTGGAGAAGTTCCTAAATCTTCTTCTTCTGCCTCTGAGTTTTCTTCTATTTCTATAATGACATGATCAATGCTCTTTGATGGTAATTCTTTTGCTGAGTTGAGTCTGGTACTCCTTCTTAAACCTATGACATGGGTCTTTTGAGTTTTATTCCTTTCTGTTTTAGGCTTCTCTGTTTTTGGTGAAATCTGTTGATCAGTGGTTGTCATTGATGTCAACCCCAACAACACCAAGGGCTACCCCAATCTTGCATGGGAATTTTGACTTGAAAAATTACTCTATTCTGAGTCAATGATCTTATAGATGGATTCTACTCATCGATATGTTTCTGTTTATATATGGAACACCAAGTAATTATTCACAATTTGAGAAATATTCGTGTTCGAAGTTAGTAACCTCAGTTAGTGGGGTAAAACCCATATGGGGTTGTGGCATGTCACTCATAATTGGTTGTGGTCATTGAATAGTCAATAATTAACAAAACAAAAATTCTCCTAAAATCCCTCTAATGTTCACTTGTTGAGGACCATCTCAACTCAAGACATTCATATAAATAATGACCCTCATATCCTCCTCTAGTAGGGATTTTGTGGCTTCAAATAGGTCATCGTGGAATTTTCGCTGTAACTTTTTTTCTACAAATATTCAGAAGATGAAATTACAACCCATGTGAGCCAAAATATTGATGAACCGCGTGACCTAATTTTAGATGTTGGTTTTCTATATGTTAGAAGATATGATATGAGGAAGTTATGGCTTTTGCAGGCTCCCAAATTTCATGTCAAACAGGGGACATCAGGAAAATCATCATAACTTCCTCTTTGAGCATTGGATTCAAATTTCATAAATATTAATAGAAAGATGATGGGCTGTAGTTTTTTGAGCATCTTTTTCAGGGCCGGAGGTCACAATAGTGACACATGGAACTTCGTACAAGTTTGCTCTATTGAACCAGTCTATAATCAGGTCATTGTGGGAGATTGGGCATAACTCTTTCTTGAAGAATCCAATATTGATAAGACCTATGGGGTTGGAAATAGGACTCAAAGGTATACCACAAGATGAAATTGAGGACCTTGGAGATCCGCAATTACATAGATACAAAATATTCAATATCGAGCTCCTAGAAGGAAAGAAAAGGCAGCATTCAAGGAACACTCTAGTAAGGACCACACATCAACAATCAAGGTTAAGTATCCTACAACAAGGTATCTATGATTAGTGTTTACATTTGAAATATGAGTATCATCTCTGACATATTTTCTTGCAGGACAACGTAATTACATACAAGGTCTCAGTTATATCTCTATGTCTCTATATGTCACAATTAGTTTTGATACTACATTTTGGATGTCATATTCTTGATACTACACATTTGATGCTACATATTCTTGATGCTACACCAAGTCTGCTAAATCTATATGATGTTGTAAGTTCATGTTATTTTTCTTTTCATAGTTGATAGAATGGTCTCTGTTGTTATACTTAGAACTTGGCCCATCACAAGTCTAAGGTCTGTCATCATTTTTTATTGTATATATATCTTTAGGTCAGTTTTGGATATAGTCTTGCATAGAGTTGAGGCCTATATCAAGAGTGGGATTCTTTGTCTAGTGCTAAAACAAGTTAACAACAAAAGTGACAAGCACACTTTAGGTATACATTGTAATTTTTATTTTTATTTATTCATTATTATGCACTTACATGTGTTTTGTAGGAAGAGGTAAGTTGAAGGGTATTTTGTTTTGTTTTGGGATTGGTTTTCATGGGCAAATTTTGCATGTAGGTAGAAGAAGATTCAAGTACAACTTCAAGAAATAATTCAAGATCAGAAGTGTAAAGTAAAAGGAAGCATTGCAGCAGTACATCATTTGAAGACATGACAACCATCTGTATATTTTGAAGAAGTGTCAAGGCCAAGAGTCATCATTGTAAATTTGTAAAAGAGTCATTTCTAAAAGTGTCATCATTGGAAGAGTCACTATTGTAAAAGAGTCAATATGCCTAGAGTTGAAAAGGCATTATTGGGAGGTATAGGAGTCTCTGTTGGGATGATGTCATGGTTGGGTTGTAGGTCATAGTGTGATTGGGTGTTTGGTCAAAATCATTGTAAATCATATCATATCATGGATTCTTGTCCCTGGTACATGCATCCACACTCTTGTCTCATTTCAGTGATTATAGGGTGGCAAGGAGGTGCTAGGCTAGTGCATGAAGTTACCTACAGGTTGGAGCCTGTGAACACTTCAGGGTGCTAGGTTGGTCTAAGATGTTGGGGCATCCATTCAATTGAATACTGAACAAACCAGGGCATTGGGGCATCCTTCCAGTGGGAGCTGGAGAAGAATTCTTTTCTAGAATTCTAGGAAGTTGTTTCTTTCATTTCAGTTGGGGCTAAAAATTAATAATTTATTAGAAAAGCATTCGATGGTTTTTGAACCAGAGGGGGTTTTCCACCTAAAATTCTTGTTTATACTGTGTTATTTTATTTACTGTTGTTACTGCCTAAACATTAATAATAATTGAATATTATCTAATACTCTGAAAAGATTTAAAAGTGTTAATTGCTAAGGAATATTGCTTCACCCCTCCCCCCCCAGTATTTCCAACAAAAACTCTGTCTCTTTATTGGCTTTCTTTCTTCTAACATTGGTTTTGTTTCTATAAAAATTCTGCAAGAGGGATGTCATCCTCTGATAGTTTCTGCGGCTTTTGTGGTTCTTGTTCCTGTGTCCTATCAATTTTTCTTTTCCTTCCCCTCTTAGGTCTGTTGTTATTTGGCTACCCATGAGTTTCTTCTTGAAAGTGATCGGACTATCATTGTTATCATTTTGAATTCTAGATAAAAAGTCAACAATTGTGTTTTGCTTTCCAGGCCAGTCCAGAATGGTGATATTGAATTCTTGTAACATTAATAGCCATCTTGTTACTCTACCAATATTAACTGGTTTATTCATTAAATATCTAAGGGGAAGAATGGTTTGTATGAATGAAAGTTTCATAGCCAATGATTTAATGTCTAAATTTATTAATGGCATGAATGACAGCTAAAAACTCCTTTTCAATTACAGTATAATTTAGCTTTGTAGGAGTTAAATTTTACTGGTATAATAAATGACATGAGGAGTGAGGTATTTTTGTCCTAACACATCTCCTAGAGTTGTTTCTGAAGCATCAGTTGATATATGAAAAGGAAATTTCCAATTAGGTCTTTTTAAGATGGGTGCTTCATAGATTTTCTTTTTCAAAGTTTCAAAAGCCTTTTGACAATCAAAGTTCCAACTGAATTCACAATCTTTGGTGAGTAATTTGAAGAGTGGAGATCAAATCTTTGTGAAGTTTTCTATGAATCTTCTATAATATCTAGTAAAACCAAGAAAACTCCTAACATCTCATTGACAAATTGGGATTGATAATTTGGAAATAATTTCTACCTTGGATGAGTCTACCTTAATTCCATTTCCTGAAATATGGTGACCTAAAGAAATTCCTTCATTAAACATCATAAAACAAATTTCATGACTTAATGCAATATTTTCTTCTTTGCATCTTATGAGAAATTTTTCTAAATTTTCAAGTGCTTCTTGAAAAGAATTTCCATAAACTGTAAAATCATCCATATACACTTCCACATAATCATGAATAAGATCAGAGAAAATTTCTAGTACCACTCTTTGGAATGTTTCTGGGCAATTATATAATCCAAAATGAAGTACTCGGTAAGCATAAGTTCCCCATGGATAGGTGAATGTGGTTTTATCTTGATCTTTAGGTGTTACCTGAATTTGATTATACCCATTAAAACCATCCAAAAATGAGAAATATTTCTTCCCTACTAATGTATCTAAAACTGGATCTATGAAAGGAAGTGGAAAATGATCTTTCAAAGTTGCTTTATTCAATTCCCTCTCATCAATGCATACTCTCCATTTTCCATTTTTCTTAGGAACAATTACTAGGGGTGAAATCCATTGACTATCTCATATTGGATAAATAAAATTTACATTTAATAGTTTCTGCAATTCCTCTTTAACAATTTATTTTAAGTTTGGATTCATTCTTCTTTTTGGTTGTCAAACTTGTCTAGCACTTTCTTCAATATAAATATGATGCATGCATGTTTGAGGATTAATTCCCTTCATATCAGTGTATTCCCATGCATATGTAGAAGAGTGTTTTTGCAATATCTATACCAATTTCCTTTTCTATAATTCTTCCTAGTTTTCATTGATGTTCAAGATTTTTCCTGGAAAAAATTCTATTGAAGAGTTTCCAAATTTTCCCATAGAATGTAAAGACATTTGTCTAGATGATAGATATTCAATATTACATTATTCTTAATTTTTTTTTACTATTGTCATAATATAAAGAGGGTTCATTATTTTCTATTGAATTTAAAATTTGATCCTCTTCATTTATTTGTATAATAGTGAAAACTAGTTGTATATCATTACCATCATCTATCCATTCTTAATTTTCTACTTCTATCATTATTTTTGTAGGTGGGTACAATGTAAATTTCTTTGTCGAGCTTCCATATGAGATAAACATGTCTCCTAATCTACAATTGATAAAAACATCAGCTGTAGCTAACCATGGTCTTCCTAAAATTAATGGATGTCCTCCTAAATTATTATTGGGTGTTAGAACCATGAAATCAACAGGATATTCCCAAGAGTCTAAGGATACATATATATCTTCTAACAAACCATCAGGTTTAATTACAGACATGTCTACTAATTGTAACAATGTTGGTGTGTATTGAAGATTAGGAAGCTTTAATTTATCCATAGTTTGTTTGCTCATTATGTTTATGGTTGCTCCTAGATCAATTAGCATGTTTGGTATTTCAGTTCCATTGATGTGTGTTTTCACAATGGGGCGTCCTCGATCTAAATATTTCTAAATTGTTGTCTTCTCCATTACGATATCTACGATTCTCCCAACTAGTTGAATTCTTTTTATTTTTTTTCTTTTTCTTCCTAACCCCTTAATACTTAGTTCCTTAATTGTTTTTGCAAAAATTGGTATTTCTCTTATTGCTTGTAATAAAGGATTTTTTATACAACCATTTTTAAATTCATCTAACATATCATAATTAGACAATATGATTTGTTTTTGTACTCCTCTATCAATTTTCAACCTTTCAGGAAAAGGTGGTCTTGAGATCGATAATGAAGGTTGTTCTATAATAGGAGTATTATTATAATGTGTAGGATTTTTTGTTGTTTCAATATTTTCTTTCTGAGGAAGGGAAATCTCTTCTTTAGAGTTATTATTATCTTTTTAAGAATTCTTTTATGTTTCCTAAATAACAACATATGGTTTCTTCTTTTCTAATACTCTACTAGACCTTAATTGAACATTATTTAGATCTAATGGAGTTATCATATAAGTTTGATGGTTTTTTCCTTATAAGTTGTAAACAGGTTGTGAAGTTTTATTATTTGGATTTGGGAGTGGTTGAATGGGTAATTTATTTTGTCTTTGTGAAAATGGCAAAGAAACTTGTGGATTTGCATTTTAAGCTTGAGCTTGAGGTAACTGGTTGGTTTGAGGAAAGTATTGTGGTGGAAATTTTGGATAAGGTGGCAGCTATTGTTGATATTGAGAATATCTTCCATAAGAAATTTTCCATCCTTGATTCCAAGATTGTGGTTGAGCCCAAGGCTGCCATGGCATAGGTGGATTCCAATTATTTTGTTAAGATTGTGCAAATTGTTGAGGATTAACACCTTGAGTTTGATTTGTTTGGGGATTTTTCCATGGTCTTTTAGCAATAAAGTAAACAGGGTCTACCTGATTTGGCATTCCTTCTTCAATAAACACAACCTTAATACCTAGTATAGAGGGACATTTTTTTGTATCGTGGTTTTCTACACATATAACACAGGTTTCTATGATTTTTAAATCTAAAAGACATTCTCTCAAAGAATTTTTCTTTATACACCTAGGACAAAAGATGGATAATGCAACATTTTCGGCTTTCTTCTTGTTTTGTATTTTAAGGGTGTCAATTTTCTCACTGAGACTCCCTAAAATATATTTCTTAGAGTTATCAAGAAAACTACCTATTTCTTCCCTACTTACTGTTCCGGTTGTAGATTGATTTACTCTTGATAAAAGAGGATCCCTTGAACTTTTCCATGTTCTTGCTTTACCTCTTGAAATATGTACACATAGATCACAAATATCTACAAATGGTAACTGAAAAACATCTCCTTTTCCCATTATATTTAGAAGATCTATCGACTCATCTTTAATGGATTTGAGTAAGAGAGCTTTCAAAGTTTCCTCATCCAGATTATTCATTCACCCTTTTGATATTATAAACAAATCTTTCGACAAAGTCTTCAAGATTCTCATCTTATTTTTGTACCATTTTGAATAATACATCTTTAATGCTATGAGGCATACAATAATCCTAATATTTCTCTAAGAATGCATATTTCATTTGTGCCCATGTCCTTACAAAATTCGTTTCTAAACTCATAAACCATTTTAATGCTAAATCCTTTAAGGTGGCAGGGAAAAATTTTAGTTTTTGAGCATCATGCAGATAATCATATGATCTACATAATACTTCAAATTCAAAGAGAAATGTCTCTGGTTCTTCACTTCTTATTCCATGAAAATTGGGGAGGATAGAGGGCGAGATGTTTTTCATTATTAATGTTGTATCCTCATCAAGGATAGGGAACCAAAAAGGTTTTAGATTTCCTCTTACTCTACCTCTACCACCTCCTCTTCTACCTCTCTATCTCCTCCTCCTCCTCCTCCTTTAGCCATGATGGATTCCTCAGAATAGATATCTGGTTCTACAACAATATTATCTAGTTTTTTTCTAGTTCTTCTGGTTCCTCTATCAAGGTTTTGAAGTAAGTTTATTCCTCTTCTTCTTCAATAGGAACTTCCAACTCTTGAGCTAGAAGTTGTTCTCTAGTTGAAGATAGGAAAATTATTCCAGTTGTTGGAGATGTAGGATCTACTTCTATTATAGCCTCTGTTGATGAAGTTGGTGAACCATTAGATTGGATTTCAGATCTTAAGACTTCAGGAAGTCTATATTGGCCTGTTATGGATGGAATTCGAGTTTGTGTGGATGGTGTGGCACTACAAGGTTGTGGTGGAGTGAGTGATGATATAGGAATTAAACTTCTTCCTCAACCTACAAACCTACCTCTAGAGTATCTTTCCCTATGCATATCATGTTTTTATTTGATTTTTTTTAAAGGCTTCTATTTACACTTCCCCGGCAATGACGCCAAAATTTTTGGTCAATTTAATG
Organism: Pinus taeda; assembly: GCA_000404065.3. Taxonomy (NCBI): domain Eukaryota; kingdom Viridiplantae; phylum Streptophyta; class Pinopsida; order Pinales; family Pinaceae; genus Pinus; species Pinus taeda. Next base: position 77,029 of record APFE030177530.1, read on the forward strand.
TTCTTAAATTCCAAGCATAAATTATCGACCGGAGTTGGTAAAATTATGAAGTGTAGGTGAACTATATATGCTAGAAGCCTTTACATTAGTTTGTAAGATGATGGTTATGTTTTTTTTGGAATTTTCGTTGTTATCTAGATTCTTGTTAGAGTTAGATTTCTACAAATTAATAAGTGGAAGTTAGGCTATTGTTATATTAATCTACTAGGTCATATCTATATTGAGTATCATCCTAAAATATCTTATGTTATTCATACTAAAATTATGAACATGTCTAAACAACTTGCTTCTATGAAAAAGAGTATTTAATTTCAAATTATTCTAATGATCTTTCAAAATCTTGTCTACAAAATATATACAAATTCTAATTCTAAAGAGTATGAAAGTAATCTTCTAATTGCTAACTACAAAGTAGATACAACTTATAATTCTAAAAGCATGAAAATACTCATTGTAATTGAGCGAAAAACGTTGAAGAAAGAAACCATTAAACGACTGTAATCACAAATGAAATAACTGAGTTATAACAAAATGATGAAAACAATGAAGTAAGGAACCGAAACTAGAATGCAGTGATAATGCAATAATAAAAAGCGATTAAGTGAAAACAACATAAAACGTTGAAATGAATAAACTAAAAACCTTGACTATCTAGAGGATCCCTACGCGTCCAGTAGGTGTAAATCGCACTCACATGCACATCAAATCACAGAAAGGTAACTTCAATTAATATGACAACAAATGTCTATTTCACAATTCTTCATAAATTACCTATTACTTCCTCTCTCTATCCTTTGCGGAGGATACATACTTATATATAAAATTCGTGCTCAACAGTTTGAGACTTCTATGCCTACAGGTCTATTAATCAGTCCTTATTCAAATTTGAAACTAAACAGAAAAGCGTTATCTCGTTGATTTTCTATTTGGAAAGAAACTCAAAGAAATGTGATACATTCAGACTTCTGCTACTACATGTTTGACTCATGACTTTGACTGCACCACGACGTGATTCCTTAAGTGAATTTGCTCAAGTGAATAGGAGGAGATCCATGAGGGGATCGATTCTCAACTAACCATGTGCTTATTTTCTTCATTGGCAACCAGAAGCTCACAAACCATGGAGGTAACTGCAAATTAAAAAATAGTCATAGAATCATGTTAATTTTGTAGCCAATGCAATCTTTAACATAACAATAAGGCACATTAACGAATATGAAAAATAATATATATAAGAGTTATTACCTTATCAAAATCTATGATTTACTGCTTTTATTGAGTTGATAGTGATGATGAAAAAGAGGAAAATGGAGGAAAAACAATGTCAAAACAAACAATTATGGAACTCTACAAGGGCCTATGGTAGTAGGTCGTGTCGTGGTCACTGGTTATATAGTTATGACACAGTTAGAGATGCAAGATTTTCTGACAGTCCGGATAGAAGGAGGGATAGACACATGTATTTTTCTCGTTTTGATTTAGATAAGCACTATGATCATCATTGTTATCATCCTTACAGGAGGAGTGATAGGGAATACTTTCCAGATGAGTTTAAGAAATCAAAGCCACCTACTTTTGATGGAGAGATGAAAAACCATAGGATGAAGAGGCATTGTTTCTTGGTATGAGGAAATTATTCAAGTTGAATGACTATTCAAAGAACATGAAAGCCATAGTAGCTACATTCAGTCTCAAAGGTAAAGAATACATTTGGTGGGAAGATGTGAAGAATGTCATATGTATACATGAGGAATATTTTACTTGGAGTGAGTTTCAGTGAAAGTTCCAGAAAAAGTATCTATCGGAGAGATACTTTGATGATAGGGAAAAATAATTCTATGAGCTAAAGATGGGATCAATGACAGCTAATGAGTACACAAAAAGATAGAAAAGATAGATAAATTCCTTAGAAACAAGCCTCTTCGAGGGGGAAACCTCCTTTACATTAACAAATGAACAATTCTTGGATGATACAAATGACAAGACCTCCTTTCTATATATAGGAGTCTAAGGGGTCATAATATAATTAGAGTCGACATAACAATAATAATCTAAGGGCACAATAATAACAATAGTTGGCTTCTATGGGGCACAATAATAACAATATGGGGACTACATGAGCACAACAACATAATAAGGGGGTTATACTAATAAAAATAAGGGGTTACACTAGTAGTATAGGGACCTAACATGCCCCTCTCCTTCAAAAAGTGTTGTCCTCAACGCTTGAGTAGTTCTTGATGCTTCTGTATAAAATTCTCATCCTTCCATGTGGAATATTCAGCAGGTAAGTTCTTCCACTTGACGAGATGCTCTGAAATTGATTGATTTTGTAGCTGTTGACTTCTCGGTTCTGTGAATTCTTCAGGTTCCAATATGATTTTTCCTTCCTTGTCAAGTTCTAGCAATATTGTTGGAACTGGGATCTTCGACAACTTTTGAATGAGTTCCCACCCCGCTTCGCCATTCTTCCATTCATCCCTTGCTTTTTTTATCAAATTTGGTTGGATAATTATACCAACCTCTACCATTTCTGCAACCATATGTTCAATTTCACTCCTTTGGGCATATGGATATCTATAAGGCCTAATGTTTGGAGGAACAATTCTTGGAATAAAATGAATAGCATGATCATGATCACAAATATGTGGGAGACCTTTGGGAGTCTCAAATACCTTGGAATGATTGTCCACTTCTTTTTGGAGATCTCGAGAAATACATGATTTCAATGTGGGAACCATTATCAAACATAATTGTGCAATTATTCGTCATTGCTCTTTCTTTAGAAGCTTTGTCATTCCGTCAGAGCTGAATATCTTTCCTAGTTTCCCTGTGATACCCCTTAATTCAACTTCCTTTCCTTTCAAAGAAAATTTCATCAAAAGTTCTTGAAAACTAAAAGTTATTGTACCCAAGGATTGTAGCCATTGGACTCCTAGTACAACATCAGTAACACCCATTCGAATGGAAAGCATTGGGCTATTCAATACATATTCTCCCATGGATAGCTTGATATTATGGCACTTTCTAGAGAAATTTATGGTTCCTCCACTTACAACCGTCACTTGACACTCTAGTGCTAGATATAGGAAGCAATTGAATTCTTTGGCTATCTTAAAATTAATAAAATTATGGGTACTACCCAAATCAATCAACACTATTAAATTTTTCTTCTTGATATGTCCTTCTGTCTTTATAGTTTGAGGAGTGTTAATTCTAACCAATGCATTACACGATATAGTCAGATTCATTTCTTATTTCTCTAGGAATGGCTCCTGGTGAGTATCCTTTTCTTTTGATGTTTCTTGATACTTTTCTTCCTGATATTTCATGGTTGTAACCTTCTTCTTCTTGATATGTCCTTCTATCTTAAGAGTCTAAGGAGTGGTAATTCCTTCCATTGCAATACAAGATATGGTTGGATTCATTTGTTCTTTCTCTATGGTTGGTTCCCAGTGTATATCCTCTTCTTTTGACGTTTATTGATCTTTTTCGTCATTAGGAGGCCTTTATTGTAGCAGCTTTGTCCCACCTTCCTTTAAACCTTCCATGTCTTTCTTCAAATCTTCCATGTCTTTCTTCTAATATGCTTTCATGCCATTGATATCAGCTTTGATGGCATAGATAATATTATTTATCTTTTGCTTCTCTATAATATCATTTAACCTTATATTCAATTTTTGAAAGTCCTCAGTGTGTTTTTCCATTGAACCCTTTTGTTTGAGCTTTATCAATTGGCTAAAGAAGGTGTTTCTCTTTGTATCCTCATAATGTGCTATCATTTTCTCCATGAAAATTGACCGTGTAACAAGTGGTTTACGAGAACAAAGCCCTTTATACCATAAAAATTGATCTGGTTCTAAATATGAAGATGTAATACCTACCTTTTGCAACAGTGGTACACCATGTAGATTAAAATATTTCTCCATTTGTAGTATCCAATTTACCAGATTCTTGCCATCAAACTTCCTCACCTCGATTTTTATTGATTTTAGGAGCTCAATCTTGAAACAACTGTAACTCTATAATTTTGGGTGTTTAGGTTCTGTAGTTTTAGTGTATAATAGTCCTCTGAGTCCTCTTTCTAACTCCATAAGTCTAATCACAATTGGATTCTCCAAGCAAGAGTTATGTCAAATATCCCATGGTGACCTAATTCTAGACCTTTTTAGAAGAGCAAACTTGTAGGAAGTGTTGCGTGTGACTGTTTTGACCTTCAGATCTGAAAAATATACATAGGAAACTACAATCTATCCTTTTTCTAAAACTTCTTACGAAATTTAAATATGATGCTCAAAACCAAAGTTATGACAATTTTCCCTAGGTCGCCTATTTGGAATGTAATTCGGGAGTCTTAAAAAACCCTAACTTCCTCATATCATATCTCCAAAAATATAGTGAGACAAGCTCTGAAATTTGAACGTGACATTTCTTGTGATTTCAACTCAAATGGGTTTTCTTGACACGTCGCAAAAAAAAAGATATAGCAAAAATTCCACGATGACCTGTTTGGAGCAGCAAAAACCCTAGAATCCAAAGCTTGGATACCAAATGTTATGGAACTAGCTCACAAAAAGATGGAAAAAATAGATAAATGCCTTAGAAACAAGCTTCTTCGACAGGGAAACCTCCTTTACATTACACAAATGAATAATTCTTGGATGATACAAATGAGGAGACCTCCTTTCTATATATAGGAGTCTAAGAGGTCATAATATAATCAGAGCCGACATAACAATAATAATCTAAGGGTACAATAATAACAATAGTTGGCTTCTATGGGGCACAATAATCACAATATGGGGACTACATGGGCACAGCAATATAATAATGGGGTTGTACTAATACAATAAGGGGTTACACTAGTAGTATGGGGCCTAACAAATAGACACATATTATTCTCGTTTTGATTTAGCTAAGCACTATGATCATCATCGTTATCATCCTTACAGGAGGAGTGATAGTGAATACTTCCCAGATGAGTTTAAGAAATCAAAGCCACCTAATTTGTATGGAGAGTTGAAAAACCCATAGGATGAAGAGGCATGGTTTCTTGGTCTGAGGAAATTATTTAGGTTGAATGACTATTCAGAGAACATGAAAGCCATAGTAGCTACATTCAGTCTCAAAGGTAAAGCATACATTTGGTGGGAAGATGTGAAGAATTTCATATGTATACATGAGGAATATTTGACTTGGAGTGAGTTTGAGTGAATGTTCTAGAATAAGTATCTATCAGAGAGATACTTTGATGATAGGGCAAAAGAATTCTATGAGCTAAAGATGGGATCAATGATAGCTTATGAGTACACTAGGAGGTTCTTGGAGTTACTAAGGTATGTGCCTTACCTCACAGAGGAAAAGGCCAAGATTCAAAGGTTCATTAGTAGATTACTTGTTTCATTCAAAGATAGGATTGAATTATATGAGTCTAGATAATTGGAGGAGGCCATTCAAAAGTTAAGGCATTGCTATGAACAATCGAAGCACAAATCTGAGACTAAGCCAGACTGGAAAGGTAAAGAAAATAACAAAGTAAAATGGGACAGAAAGCAAGCAAGACCTTAGGGTATAAATAATAAAGAGAATTTTGTACCATCTAAGAAGTTCAATGCATCAGATAGAGGACAAGAGCATCAATATGAGGAGAAGAACAAGGGTGCAGGTTGGAAGCCTATAGAGTGTTGGACTTGTGGAAAATATCATCATAGGAGAGATTGTCTACAGAATCAGGGTGGTGAGCCTAAGATATATAGTGTAGGAGGCACAGATTGTTGGGGATGTTGGTCAAAGTGTTTCTCGTATTTATGCAACATTGGATAACAAACAAGCAAACCATCAGGCATTTATCATTGAGATGGATAGTAAGATTTGTGATCAAGTTATTTCTATTTTGATTGACCCTGGATCTAATTATAGCTATGTTAATCTTGACTTGGTGGATATGTGTGGTTTAAGTAAGGAATTGCATGCAGAATATTGGTTAGTGTAGTTGTGTACAAGGACCAAGAAGCGAGTTCACCATTGGGTAAGAGCTTGTGAATTTTATTTGAGTGGTATGCCTACCATAACACATTTGAATGGATTACCGTTGGGATCATACAATAAGTTTTTGGGCATGGATTGGTTGTATCTTCATAGAAACAAGGTGGATTTTTATGACAAAGTGATTGAGTGTGTTGATAAAAAATGAGAACTAAGAGTCTTATAGGGTAAGAAGAAATCCACATCAGTTAGGATGGTAACAACTATGAAATAAAAGTGCAGTCACAAGAAAGGGTGTTTTTAATTTGCGGTACACATTTCTAGTGACAAAGGTAAGGAAGTTGAGGATGTAGATGTTTTGAGTAGATACCTAGTTCTACAACAGTTCAAGGATATATTTCCTAAGGACATTACAGAGTTTCCACCTTAGAGGGAGGTAGAATTTTTAATTGAGTTGGTTCTAGGGGAAATTCCACCATCAAAAGCACCCTACAGGATGAGTACACCTAAGTTAGTTGAGTTGAAGCTATAGTTGAAGGAAATGTTGGACAAGGGATACATTAGGCCAAGTGTATCACCATGGGGCACACTAGTATTGTTTGTTAAGAAGAAAGATCGTACTCTCAGATTATGCATTGACTATAGGAAGTTGAACAAAGTGACCATCAAGAATAGGTATCCATTTTCGAGGATTGATGACTTGTTTGATCAGTTGAAGGTAGCAACAATGTTCTTGAATATTGATCTAAGATCGAGATATCATCAAGTACACATCAAAGAGGAGGAGATTCACAAGACAACTTTCCAGACCATGTATGGGTATTATGAGTTTTTTGTAGTTCCATTTGGCTTAACTAATGCTCCAGCTACATTTATGTGCTTGATGAACAGTGTGTTGAGTTTGTATTTGGATAAGTTTATTATTGTGTTCATTGATGAAATATTGGTATATTCTTAAAATAAGGAAGATGATGACGAGCATTTAGCAACAATGTTGAGGTTTTTGAGAGAGCACCAGTTGTATGCTAAGATAAAAAAGTGTAGTTTCTTTCAGACTAAGGTACACTATGTGTGACATGTTGTATCCAAGGAGGGAATTGCAGTAGATCCAGAAAAGATACGGGTCATCATGGAGTGGGTAGCTCCTAAGAACGTGGATGAGGTGAGATCTTTCATGGGATTGGTAGTTTATTACAAGAGGTCCATTAGGAACTTCTCACAGATTTCTTATCATATCATGTCATTGTAGAGGAAAGGTGAGAAGTTTGAATGGAAATAGGAGTGTGAGGCTGGTTTTGAGTATTTTAAGTAGTTGTTAACACATGCACCAATGTTAAAGATTGCATATCCAGACAAAGAGTTTGTAGTATGCACGATGCTTGCAAGAAAGGACTTGGTGGAGTCCTTATGCAAGATGGATCGGTGGTATGCTATGAGTCATGAAAAATAAATGAGCATGAGAAGAACTACCCGATGCATGATCTTGAGTTGGCAGCGATTATACATGCATTGAAGATGTGGAGACACTGTCTTTTGGGTGAGAGGTTTAAATTGATGAGTGATCACAGTGGTTTGCGGTATCTATTTGACCAACCGAATATAAGTGGTACGTAGACTTGTTGGTTGGCCATGATCAATGAGTTCGATTTTGAGATAAGGTATATCAAAGGTAAAGAGAACATAGTTGTATATGCTCTTAGCAGGAATATACAAGTAAATCACTTAGCAGCTATGAGATCCTATGGGATAGACTTACATCATTGGATATTGCAAGAAGGACATCACGATGTCAGTTATATGGAGATTATGCACAGGTTGCAGCAAAGTACATGTACCAGTATAGGTAATGGTATAAGTATAGGTACATGTGCAGGTGCACAAGATGTGGACTATTTCCTTACAACAAATGGATTGGTTAGGTTTAGAGATAGGATATATGTGCCAGACGGTAGTGATCTCAAGAAGGTGATCTTCAGGGAGTTTCATGCAAAACCATATTCATATCACCTACGTTATTAGAAGATACTAACAACAGTGAAGAAATTTTATTATTGGCTAAACTTGAAGAGGGATGTAGCATAGTTTGTTGCTAGGTGTTTTGATTGTCAGCGTGTAAAGGTGGAGTGTAAAGATTCAGGTGGACTACTACAACCAATTGTGATTCCAGAATGGAAATGGAGGACATTTCCATGGAATTCATCATAGGTTTGCCGAGGATAATGAGATAACATGATTCCATCATGGTTATTTTGGACAGATTAACAAAGGTTGCACACTTCATTCTAGTGAAATCTACATTCTCAACTAGCGATGTAGCATAGGTATTCATCAGAGATGTGGTCAGAGTGCATAGTGTTTCCAAAGAAGATCATGTCAGATAGGGATGTAAAGTTCACTTCCAAGTTTTGGAAGGAGTTGTTTGCAGGATTGGGTACATAGTTGGCCTTTAGTACATATTATCATCCACAGATAGATGGACAGACAAAGAGGGTCAATAGGATATTGGAGGACATGTTGAGGATATATGTGATGCATCAGCAGTGGAAGTGGGGGGCGTGGCTTCCCTTGGTGGAGTTCGCGTACAACAATGGGTATCAAGAGTCATTGAGAATGAGTCATTTCGTGGCATTATGGATGAAGTTTTAATACTCCCATCAGTTTGAGTGATCCAGTTAACAAGGTGTTGATTGGACAAGACATGTTGGTAGACATGGAATAGGAAATGCAGGGGATCAAGAGTAATCTAAGGGCAACACAGGATAGGAAGAAGAGTTATTCAAATCAAAACAGGTTGTTCAAGGAGTTCCAAATTGGGGAATATGTGTACTTGTGCATCAAACTGAATAAGATCTCCTTACGAATTAGATCAGGTGCCAAGTTGGCACCACGGTTTTGTGGACCCTTCAACATCATTAAGAGGATTAGGCCAGTAGCCTATCGACTTGCACTGCCTCCAATAGTGAAATTCCATGATGTTTTCAATGTGTCATTGCTTAAGAAGTATGTTAAAGATGTTGACCATGTAATTGACTGGTTTATATTGCAGGTGGAACCAGATGGAGAATTCCAACCGGAGCCTCAAAGTATATTGCAGAAAAAGGTGCTCATGCTCCGGAACTAAGAAATCAATCAAGTTAAGGTGGAATGGAAGCACTTTGGGCTCACTGGAGCTACACGGGAGATGGCGGATTAGATGCGGGCTATGTATCCTTCCTTGTTTTTTGGTTGAGGAAAAGAAGTTTTGGCATAGTGTTTTGGTATGGTGTTTTGGTATATGTCTTGGTATATTCTTTGGTATATGTTTTTTTTGGTGATCTTACTATATGTACATATGTATATGGATGTAAATACTGACATGAGATATGTTATAAAACTCCAATAAGGAGTATGGGTATCATGTCATTATGATGTTATGTTGTTATGTATTCACGTTGGTTTTCTTCTCAGCATGTTGCTCATTGTAAATACAACAACGAGCTAAGTTATAATGAGCCATTGGAAATATGTTTTTACTTACAACAATTTTGTGGTTATAGGTGTTGTGGAGCACTGAGGATGGTGTTCCCCCAAGGGGGAGGGTTCTCCAACATCCTTGGTGAAAATTCCATATAATAAAGGTTAATAAAGGAAAAATAATAACCACGGTTGATGGGACACTTATTCCAAGCTGAATGTTGGGCAAACTCCTAGTGATGGGGATCACTTGTGATTGTTTAATGGCTAAGGAAATTGGCAAAAGAAATGGCTAAGGCTTTGGAAAGAAAAAACAAAATTTTTAGCACATTTATTTATGAAAATAATGGAAATTAGGAGAAAAGGGAGGTGAAAGGTCACAGGTTTCATGTGAGGAGGAAAATGATGGAAAATGAATAAAATAGAGGCCTCATTCATAAAAAGGCTTCTAAGGATTAGTTGATAACCTTTTGTCAATTCATTGTTGGAGCTCTCTCATTATTCTCTCTCTCTCTCTCTCTTATTACTCTTGGATACATAGAGTTTTCTTGGAGTACTCTTGGAGGGTGTGGCATACTTGGATTTTTGGAGCAAGAAGGCAAATGAAGAGAAGGAAAGCACAATAGGACATCGATATCAACAAATACAATGGGATTTGATTGCAAGTACCAAGCTTTGGCATGCATGGAATATGCATGTGGATGTTTTGTCATGATATATCACTGGCATGGAGGATTGCCTAGACTGACAGTGGATTGCCTAGCCTTGCCATTTCCTAGATATCCATGGACATTGTGGGTTTATTTCATTCTTTTGTTTTAGTTGGTTCCCATGATTCCTTAGCTTGGGTTGAGTTATTAATTCCTAGAATCCCTAGTTGGACAAACACTCTGGAAGCCTTATAAGAGCTTGAGTTGAGTTACTAGTCATGGAAGCTTTGGTTGGAAAAACACTTTAGAAGCCCTTGGAGGGTTGAGTTACTAGTCCTTAAATCCTTGGTTGGAAAAATGCTCTAGAAGCCCGACGACAACGGTGGGTTGATTTACTAGTCCTCAAAGCCTTGGAAGGATTGGATAGAGACCAATCTAATGATGGTTTTGTGATGTCTGACTGTGAGGTGGAATCACTGTTTGATGGGTTGTGGTGGATGGCCTCTAGAAGCCCTGGATGGTTTTGGATTAATGTGTTCTATGATATCCCACATTCATGCTTGGAATATGGCGTGGGGGTGAATAGATAAAGAGATATTTGGCTCAGTCATTCTACGATCGGGTGGAAGGTGAAAGTTTATCTGAGGTTTGGATTTTTCATCATGAATTAGAGTTTATTTCTCCTTGTATTTCTATGACTATTATACTAGTTTATTTATGGTTGTATGACTATGATTTCATTTGTATTTATGTTTCTATTATATAAATATATAAATATTATTATAGTATATTGTGTGTGTGTGGTGTGTGTGTGTGTGTGTGTGTGTGTGTTGTGTGTGTGTGTTTTATGACAGTAGCTATGTATGGTTCTCATCATGTTTTTACTTGTAAATGAATGGAAAATGTATCTATGACCTAATGGATGAAATTACAGTTGATGTGTTGAGGCATCAATGCTACTTAGTGATTCTCAGGTACGTATGAGACCCCTATGCTCAAATATTTTATTGACACCTGTAGATTACATATTTGTGATATGTTTGAAGAAATGCCTGTCATGGCTAATAGGGGTCCAATCAAGGTCTCATTAAAGTGATTGCATTTATACTATCATTTCCATGTTATTTTACTATTATGAAGATGTGATTCAATTTTGGGCAGTCACTTGGGCTATGGGCCTGTAAAAGTGGCTCAAATCTCGGGGATGTTGGAAACACACTAACAAAAAGAGTCAATGGACACTCGCTTGTAGGCCTGTGAGATCATCCACAGGTCCCTAGATGTTGGCATGCCCATAGCATGAGAGCATCCAGAGGTCAGGTAGTCCAACATGTTAGTGGGACCCAAGAGCTGGTTGGCAGAAAGGTTGGGTTGGTTCTTGAGGGTCCTAATGCTGATGTTTGATGTTTGTATGATGTGTTTTTGTCGGTTCCACTTCCTTAATGCAACTTACGAGGTCGAATCATATAATAGTGGCCTCTCATCGCATATTTACCCCGGCTGGTCAGTTGCTTAGGTAGATGTGGGAGGATGGTGTTACATCTTGTATCATCAAAGTTGGGTTCTTCACTAGGGTGAGACTGAATTCCATCAAAGCTAGCATGAGGATATTTCCTAAAACCCTCACTTTTTGAAAACTCTCTTGAGCTTCCAAATCAAATGCCAAGATAGAAAATTTGAGTCCATTCCTTCCCTTCCATCTTCCTTCTTTCTTTATAGCCTTCGATTGGGCATTTTCCAAGTTTCTAGAATTGACCATAATACCATCAACAAATACCTTGGAAAAATACCACATTCTCCTTAATTATTTATTAAAACCCCCCTCTTTGTCCCTATTTTATTATAAATCAAGAGTTCCCTTCTTCCAAAACTCCCCTTTTTATGTTGTAAAGCGTTCCCCTATGAAATCAACTATCCTAACTGCCTTTGTGTTGTAATCTATGCCATTAGATATTTTGTTAGATGATTGAGTTAAGATGACCCATTGATTTGAATTGAATAATTGTTGCTAGCTTTCCCAACCACAAAAATGACTCTGGCTTGTGAGTCAAACATGTTTATTTTTCCTCGCAGTTTTTTGTGGATAGTTAATCCATTGCAACCGATCTTGATAGTTAATCCGTTGCAACCACTCCAACCACTCAAATGAAGATGACCCAGAGAATTGGATTTGGTAGCTACCTACGGCCCTTTTCTGTTGGTGCCACCTCCTGCTGCTTGCACCACCCGTGATTCCATCGGGCGATCTTATATTTTATCATGGCAAGAAGCTTGAGCATTAGAATTTAACCAGGAATTTGCTAGTGCCCACATTTCCTGAACCTGCATTTCAAGTGCCACAATGTAGTCCACCACTTCTTTTAGGAAAATAGGTGTGTCCAGTCGACTGCTCCCTGGCACAAGCACCCTTAGAGATTCCATTCGAGATTTTTCATTGCAATTATCACATGACCATATGCCTATCATCCCCATTAGTCTTTATTCCTCTCCAGGAAGTTGTTTGTAGGCATTATCACAAGCAGCCACCATTCCCCAGGGTCTGCCCTTGCCAGACATAGATCTCCTTGTTCCCCTTGGATTTTGTCGGGATTTAACTCTTCAATGTTGGCAGTGCGATTTTTTAAACCTAAAATGGTATATGTCGAGGATGGCCCCATGCCACGTGGTTCGACTCCTCATTATCATGGCCAGCGACAAATCTGCGACCAATTTCACTGCTCGAATTCGAGCAAAGAGCCTCATCAAGCATTGATCAATTTTTCTACGACATAGCAGTGAGAGGAGCCAACTCAAATATTTCTGTTGGAAATCGACCCTCCATGGTGCCCATTTCCCACCTCGAGTACGCCACTCCATATGATAAGCAGCTCAACAAATTTCCAAACTAAATTTCTGATGTTCCCTTAAGAGATGGAGACAGGGAGATGCACAGACATGTGCTTAGCTTCACCGGGGCTTTAAAGAGAAAAGACTTGTGGCTTCATATGCATATTCATCTGAATGTGGGGAGCAGGTAGGGCCCGTCCCATCCAAACTACTTTTATTAACCATACGTTGTTTCTATTAGGATCACATGGGAGGTCGTCTCTGTCATCGCTATGTCCTTGCCTTGCATGAACTTTAAGCATCATTCACCATAGGAACTCTTGAAAGGGTGTTGTATAGTTATTATAAGTTTAGGAACTTTTAGTTGCAATGGACAAAAATAATTTTAGGTTATATTGCATTATGTTGTAAATTTGTGTGGAAAATGATGGAATTTCTAGTATGGTAACATTAGATAATTTTTTTTGGAAATCAAGGGTCAAGATTTTGGGGTGCAGGGGGTTTTTTATGGTGTTATGTTTGGCATATGATTTGAGGGCTTTTATAGATCATTTGAGTAGGTGCTTTGTATGAAATAGAGCGATGCATGTTCTAAAATATTATTTTATGGCCACAAGATTTCTCGCATAGTTTTTTAATGTAAAGTGTTTGGCTTTTATAGGTGAATCTAGGTTGAGTAGATCATTTGAGTAGATGCTACATATGAAATAGTGGGAGGCATGTTCTAAAATAAATAAATATATATTATATATATTATAATATATATATTTATATATATATATATATATATATATTATATATTATATATATATATACTCATGATGTATCATTAAATAATGACAATCCCATGTGGATACGAAGGGTATTTATTCTATTTCTTAGGGTACATAATAAGAAAATTAAAAGTCATTCATGTGTCGCTTGTCTTCTTTCATACAATGTTGATAATTAATTTAGTTATTTCATAGTTGAAAAACATGACTTAATTCTCGATGCTTTGTGGGTTGAATAATTGTGATTAAGTTTGATTACAAAAATAGCATGTATTGATGTTTTGTTAGCCAAAAAATAGTGAATCTTTGTTCTTGAAGCCTTAGAATTAATATCCAAGTTGGTCGATCCTAAAACCCTCAACCTTATTAAAATGTGTGTATCCTCTACTTTCTTTTCCTACAATGGTATTTTCTACAAACACCTCAACTTTATTAAAGTGTGTGTATCCTCTACCTTCTTTTCCTACAATGGTATTTTCTATGAACACACAGAAATAATGACAATGGGATCTAATGGTTTTTTATATGTCATGATTCTTCTTGAATTTATGCCTTACGGCGTTTCCTTTGCAACATCTGATGCAAACGCTAGTTACTAGCCTAAGCAAGCAAAGGGCCAACAAGGGTGCTATCTTCTAATAGTTAGTTGGTCGGACATATTGAATTCAATGCATATATTATGTAAAATTTTCCAATCCCAATAGTCTATATATATAATTGAAAAAAAAAACAATTCTTATGGTTAAAACATTTCAAGCAATCTAACAATTCTACATTTTAATGGGCATTAAGGTATAATTTTTAGTTGATTTTCTCTAAAATTTGGGGAAACAATTGTCAAAGTTATAAGTTTAAGTTGTGTAGTGCACAATGCAAGTACCCATAAGATTCTCAAGTCATTGAATCCTTCTATGCATTCAAAAATGTAATATACACACACACTTGTTAACCATGAATCTATAAGGGATCAAATCTTTTGAAATATAAATATTTTTTTAGGTCTCTCTTAACACCTATTAGATCTCTGGTTAAGATAGATTTATAATAGTAAATTGACAAAAAATAAAATTAAAAAGTAAGACATTTAATATGAACATACAAGTTTGACTCTTATTTTTAAAATCATCATAAGAAAGTTGACTTTAATGTGAAAGGAGATCAATACTCTAAAATTAGTTTAGGGTTGAAAAAAAAACATAATTAAAAAAAATCTGAAAGTAAACCATTTAATATGAAGATATATGCTTTTGTAAAATTTAAAATGAATACTTAAATTCTAATAATAATTTTCAATTATATATATATATATATATATATTCACACTGTGAAAGAGATCCGTAAATTTTCATTAATATAAAAAATTACATGTGGTAGATGCATTGAAGCATATGCGATAGTCATTTTGTACATCTGTGCTTTTTGCAAAAAGATCGGTATGAGTTGTTGTACAGATTTACCACGCAGGGTATTCTCTTTGAGCTGATTATAGTGTGCCTTTCCGGCATCTATCTAACTAAAAACAAAAATAAAAGTTTGTCAAAATATATATTGCTGTCATATACATGCAAGTTCATTTAAACTGTTAGATGACCCGCTGTTGGATAACCTGGGTCTATGTATGGACGGTGATAAAATTTTTGTTCCTATTAATCTTGGATCTCAGTGATCTCCCAGATGCCTTTGTCCATATCTATATATATATATATTCTTTTAAGTTTTTATCTTTCTTTTTTTCTTTTAATTTAAAAATTTTGTATTAATAAAAATGGAAAGACATAAGCAGTTTATACAAACTATCACTACTTAGATGTATACAAATGTTCTTATATCTTGATTTCTTTAAGATGAAAACTTCCATCACAAAAAGCAATTAATAACTTAGTTTTTCTAAGACCACCGGCCTTTAATTGAAGAACATATTTCTCTTTGATGATATGCCTTTTTTAATATTCTTTAAATATGACTAATATATAATAATATTTTTAAATAAACTAAATTTATAAATAAGTTTATTAATAAAATATAATATAATTTATGTATAAAACGAATATATACATAATTTTTTTTAATTCCTTTTTGAATTTAAAAACTTTGTATTAACTAAGAAAACTGAAATACATAAATAACCATATGCTTATGGACTTTTAGATTCCAACCTTTCTGACTTATACAAACGATTACTGATTATATATATACAAAAATTCTTACATCTTGACTTCTTTAACCCTGAAAGCCCTCACACAATTAAAAAAAAAAACATTAATGCTCAGGTTGAGACCAGACCGATGCCACCACCTTAATTGAAACGCATTTCTTTATAATCTTTATAATAGAGAGCAATAAATATATGCTATATCCTATACGCTGGTGGTTTCAAGTTCGACATTCGCATTCCTCTTCGAATATATCATGTGATACTTTGGATGCAATCTAATGAAATAATAAATACTATAAGAAGAGCACCTCTCAGCATGTTAGAGAGTTAATGAAAGTATTTATGAGTTCTTTAGGAGGTAATGAAAAAAAAGAGATGTATGGTTATGTTCCCAGGGAAAGCATGCCACAAAAGACCGGCACCTACTAACGGACGACGGGCGCGATAAAAGAGTTCGAGTACCCAAAACGTGCGTACCGCAGATTGTCGAAATAACTGAAAAGTTCCGCCTTTAAATATGACGGGGAGACCATTGACGAGGTTATCTACACAGCTGGCCATTCAATCAACTACAACACGTATTTCCACTTCCACCATCACTGAGAACGACAGCTTCAATGGCGATTATGTCACTCCTGATAACGATAGCTCGGTTCCCGGTGATGATGATCTGCAGAATGTTGCAGGACATTACGAACAAGGGAATTTTATGGAGCCCACTTTCACTGCAAATCCAATTTCACTGTAATATGAGTTTCATCCTCCTTCACTTCCATACTATCCTCATCTTCCACCCTCCTCAGCTGGGGGCACTGCAAATCAATTGCAATTCACTTCATACGCTCAGCAGAAAACTGTGACACACCCAAATTCCATTCACTTTCAGTCATGGTTGCCTAATGCCAGAGGAAGAATCACACTGAATGATGGATTGATTATGGAGAGCAGCATAAGCACATTTGAACGGCCCGGACAAATGGGCAGCTTGCAGTATAATCCATATTTATATCCTCAGCGGGATTAAGGGAACAATAGTGTTGTGGCAGGAAATAGGTTTGATGCAGGGATCACACAGAACTTGTCATATACTGAACAAATATGGCAGCCCTATAGCACTAATTCTATTTCCATGCCGCAGTCATATTGTCCTCCCAATCAGTACTCGTTCCCCTACGCGGAGATCAACAGTAACAGCAATGCCATCTCAATGAACTCGACATTCTCTCAACAACAATCATGGCATCCAGGCGTGGGTGGCAAGTGTTCTGGGTAAAGACCTTTAAATCCATATGATAAGCGATACCCAACTGATCAAAACTAATCTGCATGCTCTGAAAACACGGTAAGTTTGCGACCTCTAACACAGTTCTTTGTTAGGCCCATGAGGAAAAATTATTTCTCTCTTCTTTGTCACAAAGTACTACTGATCCGTTTTTTCTGGTTCTTTGTAATCTAGCTCTGATACTAATTTGTTGAAAAAAAAGAGAAAACATAAATTCACACACAAATCACATGAGTTGCGGCTGTTCTATTGATCACACAAAATTTGATTCTTATAATGAACCAGGTGAAGGGTATTTAACTTTGTCCAATCAAAGACTCGCCTAAAATATCTTAACACGCTCACACACTTAAATCAGTGAAGTCAAACTCTAAATATGGACTTCACTTAACTCTTCATACATCACTGGAGTTGAATCAACACTCAACACTCAAGTTAACTTAACTGATTCTCTAATTTTAGCCAACTACTCATGCTAGAGCAATTAAAATTTCTAACACTCCCTCTTAATTACTACCATATGACTCAACTTAACTCAAACATATTTCTAACGCTCCCTCTTAAATACGACCATATGACTCAACTTAACTCAAACATGACGCAACTATACGTGCTAAGATTACAATAGAAATTGACTCAAATTATCACTCATAACATGGTTGTTGGTCTATGTCTAAGCTAGGCTTACAATGGCTCAAGACTTTCACAATTTTGCATTTTCTTTTTCTCTTCTTCCAAATTTTATATACTCTAAATTACTTCATTCTTTGTTGTGTTTTTTTGTTGTAGGCTTCATATTCCTTTACTTGTTGTTGTTGCAATTTTTCTTTGACTTTTCTTGAATTTGTGTTGAAACACAATTTGATTTTGTCTATTACATCTTCCTCTTCAAATATTCATACAACCATGGACTACTACCACAACATTGCATCTTCAAACTGTCTTATTTTCTTTGCTTGCACTTCATATTCCTGACTTTCTTTCTGCTATATTTCTTGATAGCAGAATCTTATCTCTTCTTGACTCCATTGTTGAAAAATGGTTTCAATGCATTCATCTTTGTCTTTGATATCATTCTTTTCACTTTCATCATCAAGTACTACTGCAATTTTCCTGTAATATGCACACTCAAGATCATTATTCACCATTTCATTCAATTATTTTATTCTAATTGTTGCTTTAAGACTCACATCAAGTGGTTTCTAAATCCATTCTTTAATGAGCTTCAAATCTGCATCAAATTTATTAACAACCTTGTTTTCAACTTTTTCGCCCATGCTATTCTGAAAACCTGCATATTGAAAAACAATCTTAAAAAAATCTTTATAATGCTCTTCAATGAGAACATCCTGCTCTACCTCTTCCTTCCCTGCCTTATTTTCCATTGCATGAAGGTTGTCGTCCATTGTTATGTTGTTAGTGGATATTCTCATCAAAAACTCTTGAATCACTTTATCCTATTCTTGATCATCCACTGTTGCTAGATCACATACTGCTTCATGAGTAGTTCCAACTACTTCATTTCTTGCTGCTACAGTGGCAGCTTCAACCTTCAATGTTTAATCAAACATTGCACTTACCATATTGCCACAATCAATCCATGTTTCAAAAAAGAAATCACACATATCATCAACTTAATGTTCATCCACACTATGGTGGGATATCCGAGCATGCATGTGGTCATTGTCAATTTCATTAACAATTTCAACGTCACCAAATCCATCAGTTGCGATTGGATTCACCAATTCACATATAACTTTGCAGTCATCATCCACATGTGTCTCATCATAGTGGGATTCACCATCATCTACATCATGCACATTATAGTGGAGTCCTTGAACATTTATATGCTCTTGCTTTGCTTCACATACAAAGGCTCATGCTTCTCTCTCTGCAATCTTTTTTGCATCTTCATCCATATGCATGCTTGCATAATGGGTTTCAATTTTATGGTCTTGACAACCATTATCCACATTTGAGAGGGATTCTACAAGCTTTGTTTTCCTCTCAGAGTCTTGTTCATCTATTCTCATATCTGTGGCTGACTTCCTTGCTTGTGACATAACCTGCTATTGCATGTCACTCCCCCTTGCACCAAATTCTTCTTCATTTTTTTGCTAGACCTCTCAATTCCTCCACTGTGACCTCAACCTTTTTATTCCTTTTATTAGACTTCTTCAGTCGCACTTTGCAACCCATGACTGTTGTCATTCCTTTTTTTACAACAGCTTTACTGATTACATGAGGCAGTTTTCCATATCGCCCTCGAAAAAAATATGATTTTCAATATGCACCCCATAAGGCATAATCTCCACCCAAAAAACTGTCATGCTTAACAAAATGCCAAAATAATTTTGTTAACTAACATAGTTTTTCAAATACTTTATGATTAAAAACCCTTTATAACTCCTTATAAAAACTTTATAAAATAAATTCTATAAAGCCCCTTTACCATTTATGAACCCCTTCTAAAAACTCTTTTGCTTATATTAAACCTTTTTTATAACAAAACTAATATTCCTTTGATTTTTCAAAACAAACATTTTTTTTAACACCACGTGTTTTTAAAAATGTATCTCCGTAATCTTATTGGGTTCATGAATACGTTACCAATCGATGAACTTTAAACGAAACCTTCCCACCACGATTTCGTTTAACTTGGGTTGCAGCGGTTGAGGCTACCACCTTTTTTTATAATTTTGACTGCCGCTTGACTTTCAACATGTTGGTTCTTTGCTTTATTAACGCTGCTCGTCTTATCTCTAACGCCAAACTTCAAAACTAATCCGTTTGCTCTGAAAACATGGTAAGTTTGCCGCCCCTAACAGGTAAATATTTATTTTTTTATTTTTTCATTACTATTTTTCATTTTATTGTTTATTGTTTAGAATAGTTAAATTTCACTTTATATTTTATTTGGTTTTATTATTATTTTATTGTTATTATTTTCATTTTTATTATTAATTTTCAGTTTTATTTTTAAAATGATTAGGTTTGATAAAATAATATAATAATAAATTAAACTTAATTTTTCATTTTATAACTAATTTACATCTATTACTTCATCTTAATTATTAAAAAAATGTTTATTAATAAATGATAATTCTTTAGTCAAATCTAGTTGTTATATTCTAACAGCTAGAAAACATCTCTCTTCCTCTGTTTAATCTAATACCATGATCTGGTTCTTCATCTTGTCCTCAAGAGGAGCCATACTAGATGGTTTGAACTGTCATCGTATATATTTAGAGTGCTTGGTCTCATTTCAATCTCTATAGCTTCCCTAAACTTACAATGGTTGAAATGGTTTATCTTAGCAATGACTTGGGTGTCTTCAATGCAAATGTGGTGTTTTGTCTTTTCCAAATGTTTTGCTAACATTGAGGAGTGGGTCCTTCTACATTTGATGTTTGTCACATGTTCATGAATCCTCTAATTTATTAAGTGGCTAGTTTCACCAACATAGGGTGTCCTGCATGAACAAGGAATCACATAAACACTTTTCATATCCTTAGGGTCCACTGGGCCTTTTATAGATCTTAGGGAACTTTGAATGGTGTTTAGGGGCTGAAAATTTGAGGAAACCTTATACTTTATTAGGATCCTTGCAATCATGTCAATGATCCTTTGTATAAAAGGAAGGTGTACACATTGGGCTCTTTTTTAAACTTGGAACCCCTATCAACTTTAAAGAGATCTCTAAGACATTAGAGGTTATTGTAACCATTATTTTTTAAAACTTTGAGGATATGGGTTTTCTCATCTTCAAGGTGACTTTCATCAGAAAATCTAAATGCACGAGTGGCTAAAGTGTTCATAACGCCCAACTTTTGAGTGGCGAAATAATGGGAATTTGCGTGAAGAAACTGCTTCGTGTGAGTTTTTTTTTAAAGTTTTCAGAATTAATTGTTTCCATTATTTAAGTTTGACCCAAATATTATTTTTATTTTAGTGTTATGACCATGTAGGTTTGACCCAAATAAAGATTGACCATTTATTATTTTTATTTATTTTTTAATTTTTCTTAAGAATTAATGGTTTTTCGGATTTATTTGTCTTGAACGCGAAATATTATATTTTATTTCTCTTATTATATTATTATATTGATTTTAAATGAATTGTATTATTTGTTTTGATTATTTATTCTTGAACTAAATATTACTTTTATTTTATTTGTTTGTTCATTTCGTTAAACTTTTCCTTTGATTAATTATTTTCCTTAAGTTTCAATATTACAACTATTACCTATAACAAATATATTTTCCTTATATATAATTATTATTCTATAATTATCTATTTTTACTGTAATCTAACCATTTATAATATAAAACAAATTTTTTTCTCTCATCTATTTATTTGATGTGCAAAGATCAGTTCGTGCATTCATTTCATTTCATAACGAGTTGGTTCAGAATGATAGAACACGCAGATTAAGCCTATAACCCGCACGCGAAAAACTACAATGACACTAATGAATAACCATTAAGATTTATTCTTTCCATCCATTTAAAATTAAGAATATATTAATATCGAAAATATATTGATACTACTATCGCACACGTATCATTTGGTATCTCCCTGAGCACATGGGACTAATTGACCTATGTTCTTCACTCCTTACCATTTGACAAATATATATATATTACTATATATATATAATATATATATATTATCATATATATTATATATGAAATTAGAGGCATACGTTCATTCCATTGCATTCGTAGGCATCTCTTCATTATTTGTCAATCATTTCTCTCACTTGTTCGTAGTAGGTTTGGACTTTGCTTCAATCTTCAAGACCCTGAGATATGTATTGGTACTTCTTTAAGAGAGGTGTCGAGACTTATGAAATCGATACCGAGGCTTTGAGATAATATTTGAATCCCACTGAGACTTCTGAGATCTTCTTCGAGACTTACTGAGACTTCTGAGATATATACCAAGGTTTTGAGATATTCTTCAGGACATCTGAGATAGATACTGATTCACCTTCCTTTGTGATATGTTTTCATCCTTCAAATATATATGCTGAGACCCTTCTCCTGTACTATGTATTCGATTTTGATTCGAAGACTTGTATTTCATTAACTCTATATTACCCATCTATATATATATGGGTCAACGATAATACCTTTAAGCCAACAAGATATTTTTCCAAAACTGCACTAACGTATCAAGGAGACATTATGTGATTTGTAGAGTGAATTTGCACGAAGATAGTGACCTTTATCTTAGAGTGTTTTCCTTTGATCTTTGACTTTAAGACTTTCATAATATTTATGATGAAACATAAAAATCCTAAAGAGATCAAGAAGAAGTCTTTGAGCTATAGTAAACACATCTTTCTCACAAAACCCATGATGCAAGGAATAACAATTTTTTCTTCATAAAATTATCATTACAAGTCATTATGAAAATTGATTCTTGTTACCTTTCCTTCAACAAATCTCACTAGTCCCTGATATGAAAACTATAAAATGTTTAATGATGTATTTGTAATATTATTCAAATTTATAATGATTTTATATATACTTTCTACATAATGTTGGTGATTTTGAAGGTAAGATAATTTTTTATTGTAAAATTCGGGCAAATCAATTTTATAAAAAAAGGAAAATGGCAGTTTCTTTTTCTTTGGAAAATTATTGAAAATTAGCCCACGTTCAAATATTAACATGCTAAAATTTTCTATGCTTAATTGAGCCTCATCCCTTGGTTCATGGATCAAACTCTCTTTCTTTGGGGAACCTTAATCCCTCTCTTTATGTATCTCATCCCTTGAGAAGAGGATCTCAAACCTCCTCCTCTTGGCCTATAAATTCATCACAAACTAGAGGGGAAAAGGGACTTTTGGAATGTAAACTTATGCTATCAAATCGAGGATTGGAAGATTGTCACTTAAGGGAGTATTAGAGATTATTGGAAGGAGGCTTGCAACATCAAGGCTAAGGTTGTATTGCTCCTTTTCATTTAGTTATAAAGCAAAAGATTGTTTCTTTCTCACTATATTGTTCAATGGTCTTAATTTATTGTGTGTTTACTTCCATTATTCCATTGATAATGATGTTAGGTACTAGTCTCCTTGATCACTAGTATGGATTTTATTGACTCATTTATATATCATATACCTTTAATACGTTGTTGATATTGTGCTTGCAAGTCTAGATTCCAAGAATTAAGGAGCTGCATCAAACCATATCAAGGATCTTCAATAGGAATTTGGTTTTAAAGGTATGGAGTTCATATTCTAGTACTCTTCCTTATGATTCAATAGGAATGGACCTAGAGAAATATTTATTAGTTGATTTGTTTGTTACTAGATTCAATCATTGAATCTAGGGAGATCTTGTCTTTTCTGCAAGATGATATTTTTCCTTCCTAACATCATGAGTGGTAGTAGTAGGTGACTTATACAACTTTCCTTTAGGTAGCCCTGTATCAACCCATCCAGATTTTTCTCAAAAATCAAAAGTAAACATCAAATCAAAGTTACCTTTTTTGATGGCCTTTCATCATGACATTTGCTTGCTCACAACATCAACATCTTGTACAGTCATTAACACATCTCCAATATTTTTAATGCCAAGGGTCTCTAGAATTTAGTAGAGTCTTCGTACCTTTTCCATGGAGATTTCCTAGCCAATTATTTTAGTCATTTGATGTTTGAGCACTTTGTCTTATCTTTTCTTATGTTACTATAGTTGCATCTTCCATGATCTCCTCTTTATTTATTCACATATTGCTTCTCAGGAACTTCCATCCATAGTCCTTTCATTTTTTAAACCACCTCATATTCCATATGAGGACATATGATGTTGATTTCATCTTGTCAATATGTGAGCCATGCTTTCATGCATCTTTCCAAAGGAAGAGATTCCTTTTCTCTGATCATGTTCATGAGGTAGAGCATTCACCCATGCAATCTTCACATGTATGATGACATGACTTAATCTATCAAACATATACATACCTCTTTTCTCCTTCTAGTCATAAAGACATATTTAGAAAAATTCATTTGCTTGATTGAAAGTACTCCAATCATCTTATCATGTCACATTCCTTTTTCACCGTGTCATCATTCTTCTAAACAATGTATCCCACACAAGGTAGAATGATCAGCAAGACAATTGCTTCTATCAAGTAGAGGTGAACCTTCTAATCAAGATTCCAATGGAGTATTATGATTATAATAATCTTGCAAATGCTCATTTCTAATGATGATGATATATGATGAAATACTTTCTATCTTCTTTCGTGCTAGATGACTTTATTTCATGTATACTACTTATGCTTTCAATGAGGTTACCAGGCGCTACTTCATTTCTATGATGAGTGTTGCATTCATGTAGACTTCTACCTTAGCTATAATTTCAAGCTTATATAATGATCTTATGAGATCTTTCTTCATTTGTATGCTTCTAATGTGA
>APFE030177530.1:135042-166621 GCA_000404065.3 Pinus taeda
GGGAAGAAGGTGAAGGCTCTTAGGAGCAACAATGGTGGTGAATACATCTCGGACGAGTTCAAGGATTTCTGCAAGGCAGAAAGGATTCGTAGAGAGCTCATAGCTCCCCATAACCCACAGCAGAACGGGGTGCTGAGCGGAAGAACATAACGATTGTGGGTGCTGCACGGGCAATGTTGCATGATCAGGGCCTACCCCTTCACTTGTGGGCGGAAGCATGCAATACAACAGTTTATGTGAAGAACCGTTGTCCTCATAGGATACTTGGCATGAGTACACCCGAGGAGACTTATTCTGGTAAGAGGCCTGATATTTCCCATTTGAGGATTTTTGGTTCTCCTGTTTACATGCATTTGACAAAGGATGCCAGGAAGAAGCTGGAGCCGACCGCAGAGGTTCGATATTTGTGGGTTACACTGATACGCCCCACAACTATCGTGTGTATTTCCAGACAGTCGCAATACTATTGTGCGACGGGATTAAAATTTCAGGAGGAGAAAGCCATGAAGTGTTCGCTTGAGAGGGAGCCACACTTGCATGTAGATGAGGAGCTATTAGTTCCTAAGGATGAGCTTCAGGATGTGGATCAGCCACAAGATGAAGTTCATGGAGTGGAAAAGACCACTCATGCAGCGCCAACCATTAGAGGACGAAAGCATAGTACAGAAGCTGAGCGACTGGCTCAAGATGCAGAGAAGGTTGTAGGACCGCCTACAACACAGCGCAGACAGAGACAGTCACTTGATCGGTACACTAGATACATGGCTCTTGTGAGCAAATGTGTCGTGACTCAGCCATCGTCTTTTGAGGAAGCTGTGGAGGACCCCGCATGGGTAGATGCCATGGTGGAAGAGTATGATTTGATTGTCAGAAACAATGCATGGGAGATTGTCCCAAGACCGGAGGGAAATTCAGTGGTGGGTTCGAGATGGATCTACAAAGTGAAGTAGGCTGCAGACGGGAGTGTGGAGATGTACGAGGAAATATTTTTTGCCCGAGGCTTCTCACAGATAGAGGGGATCGATTATGAGGAGACCTTTGCACCTGTCGCAAGGTATTCTTCCATACAGATGATTCTTGCTCTCTCAGTGCAGATGGGGTGGCACATTCATCAAATGGATGTGAAGACTACGTACTTCAATGGAGTCATTGAGGAGGAAGTGTACATACAGCAACCCGAAGGTTTTGAGATCTTCAGCATTGAGCTGCGTGTGTGCAAGCTCAAGAGAGCGTTGTATGGGTTGAAACAAGCACCTCGTGCTTGGTACACACGGATAGACAGTTATTTCACAAGACTTGGATTCTCCAAGAGTGAGGCGGATCCTAACCTATACCAGATAGTGGTGGAGGGTAAGTTGCTTATCATTGTACTGTATGTAGGTGATTTGATTCTAACGGGATATGAGCTATTGATACTTTCATGCAAGGAGGATCTTAATCGAGAGTTTGAGATGAAGGACTCGGGCCTCCTTCATTATTTCCTGGGATTGGAAATTTGGCAGCGCAGTGATGGACTATTTATTTCTCAGGGTCAGTATGCCCGGGAGATACTGGAGAAGTTCAACATGCATGGCTGCAAGCCTGTTGATACTCCTCTTCCTGGAGGTTGGAGGAAGGAGGCTGCTACTTCAGCAGAGGTAGTGGATGCCACCGTTTATCGACAGTTGGTGGGGTCGCTTATGTATTTGGTTAATACACGACTCGATATATGCTATGTTGTTAACCAACTTTCACAAGCTATGGTTAAGCCAACCAAGCTCTTCTGGAAGGCAGGAAAGCATGTATTGCGTTATCTCAGAGGCACATCAGGATATGGATTGTGGTACAGATAGGAGGATGAGGTGAAGCTATGTGGCTTCACAGATGCAGATTGGGTAGGGAGCCCAACGGACATAAAGAGAACATCTCGAGGGATCTTCAGTATCGGATCGAAAGTAGTTTCTTGGTACAACAAGAAGCAGAGATCCGTGGCACTCAGTTCAGTGGAGGCTGAGTATATGGCAGCAAGTTTGGCTGCATGCGAGGCTATATGGATGAGGAAGATCCTGGTCGGGTTGTTTGGGTCTCATTTGGATCCTACTGTGATTTACTGTGACAACCAGAGTTGCATTAAACACTCAGCTAATCCTGTATTTCATGATAGATGCAAACACATCGACATCAGGTACCATCATATTAGAGATTGTGTGCAGTGCAGAATCATGTTACTTTCATATATTCCCACGAAGGATCAGGATGATGATATCTTGATGAAGGCGCTCACCAGGAGAAAATTCAAATACCACAGAGACAGGATACGGGTTGCAAATAATCCATAACTTGTTGAGAGGGAGTGTTGAAAATGCTACAAGATGATGGAGCTTAGTGGGCCCGTAGGCTATTTTTGGCACAAAGTCTATTTTTAGACTATGTCTATTTTTAGACATATGGATCATGGTCTATGAGTTGAAGGATGTTATTTGTGGATGATTGGTCATGTTGGTAAAAATAGATGGACCTCTATTTTTAGACATATGGGCGGAGTCTATTTTTAGACTGCAAGGCTAGAAATAGAACAATTGAATATTATTAGCTCTTAATAATATTTGAACTATAAACATTATCTTATTCTCTTGGAGCATTTCAGTTCAAGCTACAGATGTGGCACATGCAACTACCAGAAGGAAATACACTTTTCTTATGGGTTACTTGAGCTATTGCATGAAGGACTTCAGTTAGAACTTCAGTGATTGAGTTCTGTGGAGTTGAATGAGGAGTTGATGGAGTTGTGTTCAGTTTGACTTAGTTGAACTAGTTGTATTTAGTATAACTAATACACTAATGATGAGTGATGTGAATTAGTTATTAATTAATTCACTAATTATTAACTCATGAATCAACTGAGGAATACATCAATTAACTCAATGCATGGACAGTTCAGTGGAGACAAGTGTTAGAGATGAGTGAAAGGGCAAGACAGATGTCAGTTGTGACTATAGTTGTGCATGTGATTTGCACAATCAGTGGGATTGAGTTTCCAATGAGAATTGCGTAGTGTTACACAAGGGAAATACAAGTTTGGTTAAGCCATTCACATCTATTATCATGCAGGATTGCACAGTGGAGGCAGGCAAGCCGTAGAGGAGATTGAGCCAGTGATAGATTCAGATCTAAGCTAGTTTATGTGTAACAGGTGGAGATAGTACTGAGTACTTGCAAGGAGTATTGTACTATGTATTGTTACATTTTCTCGATCAATATAATATACAGATAGTTGGGGGTTTTCAGCTGTATGCTTTCCTCGTGATATATTGTGTTGATATGTGTGATTGATGCTTCAATGTGCGCATGCAATTGTTTCTTTAATACTGCAAAATTGATGATCAACGTACAAGAGGTTATGTATAATGCATAGATTTGGAAATGGTCTCAGTCCTTTCACAAGATGTCTATGATTATGCTTAAGCCTTTCGACAATACACCCAATCTTGATGAGGAGACTTGGATCCCTTTCAAGTGGCTGAAGCCATCTAATTTTTTTTATAGAACTTCAATATAGGAAACTAAGTTCCTCTTTTTCAAAGTGTCTGAGATAGTGGTAGATCTTATGCTTAGAGCTTTCAAACTTATGATGATTATTATCACCTTTTACACTCCTTTGTTGGCCATTAGAACTTAGATTTTTCCACAAATATATACTTATAAAATTTGGCTCTAAGGCACTAGAGAGAATGCATACTTCTTATGATAATGATTTCATATATTTTAAAGTATGCTTAGAGGTTCGATCCTTGGCTTAATGGATTCGACCTTCTCTAGGCTATAAAATAGGCCTCTCGGTCCCAAAGAGCAGAGCCTTTAAGCCTTCCAAGGACTTTTCTTGAAAGGTACTTTGGTTTTTTGTCTGTGAATAAAGTTTTATGCTTCTAATTATTTATTTCTAGGAGCTCAGTCCTAGTTAGAAAACTTCCCTTGAATTCCTTGAAGCCTTTAATGATCGTCTTTTTCCCTCATGGAAATGAACCAAAGCTCTGGTACCATGTTGAGAAATCTAGGGCTTTCATTAGGGTAAATTAATTACATGATTTCTCTTAAAAAATGACATTTATTTGAGACACATAATTCATTATCATCATTATTGTGTTCTTTTCATCATCAAATAAATGTCGAATATATAACATGACCAAACAATGAGATAGCACCATATATAGGCTCCAAGACAGTGAAAAACCTCTCCACAGGGGAAAACCGAGAGAACATCTTCTTATAAAATCACTATCAAAAGAAACTTCCAAGACCTATAGACCCAAAAACAGATTCCCCAAGACCAGGACGACCACCAAAAAGAAATTTTATCTTCAAATTACATTTATTCTTCTTCAGACTTGTAGAAACCTTATTATGCATAGAAAATCTCGTACGTGAGAGCATAATCAAGACAGATTTTAGATGTAGACATCCTCCTCTTCTTCATTGGTCTTTTTCCATTATCTCCAAGATTGTCGCACTTGTCTCTAGCTGTAGATCAATGCAGATATCCATATGCTGAGTATGTATCTAAAGGAGGTTGAAGTCTCCTCTTTATATAGGCTTCACAACAACTGGAATGGCCTCTCTACGCCATCATGAAGGAGACTAGCTGACTTGGTATTGGGGACTCTTTAGAGACTTCTAGACATCAAATGCTAAGTATTTTTCTTGATACAATCCCAATGGGTCTTTTACATCATTGACTATGACTCAAGAATAAATCGCTAAAGCACTTAATGGGTACTAGACCTAGGACCAATAACCATGGGCAAGAAACCCATTCTAGATTTATTTTTCTTTCTTTTGGCAAGTACAAAAATACTTACATCTAGTCATGAGCCATATACAATTATCAAGACCGAAACTAGTTACAACTTTCAACACTCTTTCCCCTTTTGAGGAGCAATTGGCTTGGGGAGGGACTTGGTATTTAGTACTAGTGTGTCCTGCATATCCCATATCCTTCTAATTGCACCTTGTAAGGTTGTGAGTTTGTAGGCTCTTACCCATCCACACAAGGGTTCTTACATGCCTTCTATGAGAAACATAACTATTCGGACCATTGAAAGGTTAATAACCATTACTATCAATCTCTAAAAATTAGTAGTATAGGCTTCAACACTTCCTGTTTTCTAAAGATGACTTAATTTTGTGAATTACAACTTAGGATCCTTCCCGTCAGATCTCTCTATCACCCTCCATGTGAACATTGTATAGGAAGTGATGTTTATATGCCCTAGTGTGGTCATTCCATGTTGCTACCATTCATGTGCTTCTCCATCAAGGTGTAGAGTGACATATTTGATAACATCCATCTCACACAAGGCGTTAAGCTGGAAATATGTGTCTAGCTTCTACACCCACGATCTAGCTGAACATTTTTCCAACCCATCAAAATACAAAAGAGTTACTTCCCCCACATCCTTCTACAAATTTTGTTTTGGCAAAGAACCTCCATATGTTGTTTCCTTCTTCTATTGTTTTCTCCTCATAAAATAATAGCCATTTCTAGTCAATGTTTCCTTTACTTCAGGAGGTTATGTTTGGTAATCCCTCATCCAAGATGTGATCGTTCATACTATGGATGTGAAGGATTCGTGTGCCCTCGAGGAATCATCCAAAAATGGAAACATTGTTGGATTTTTTCCACAAATGTGTGGGTTGTTCTAGGGGTTAGGTATGTACATGTGCCGGGAAAATTTTAAGGATGGAAAATTATCTTGAAGTTTAAAAAGATTGGCGAATATCACTAGTCCCTAATATAAAAACTATAAAATGTTTATTGATTTATTTGTAAAATTCTTCAAATTTATAATGATTTTATATATACAATTTATATATTGTTGGCGATTTTTAACGTAAAATAATTTTATATTGTAAAATTTGGCATAATCACTTTTATAAAAAAATGGAAATTGGCAAATCTTTTTTTGGAAAAATCATGGAAAATTATCCCACCTTGGAATATTAGCCCCTAAAATTTTCCATGCACATTTGTATGGCTGCCCCCACCGGAATGTGAACCACCTTCTCCAATGTTGCTCTACTAGTTAGAATTTTTGAGTTGAGTATAGGATATTTTGATGACTAGTTGAATAGTTGCTTCTTGGATTGAGGCAATCTTATTGAGAGCATCTCCAACTCTTGAATCTTCATGGCTTCCCATTAGTTATTCTTCATACCCTTCTTGTTCTTCAAGAATGTTCTACAGGGTCTATTGGGTCCATTTTGGTTTTTCTTAGCATCACATTCCACAATTAACCAAGAATGTGACTCTAATGCCACTCTAAAATTCCAAAAAAAAATTACAATTGATATATATATGTATATATATATAATCTAAGATAAACACTCCATAATGTAACCTACTTCAAAGCATATAGGCCAAATGAACCATACACTACGAAAGACTTAACAAGTCAAATACTTCAAAGAGCAAATCCCAAATGAGCCATACAATGAGAAAATGGCATGCAATTTATTTAATTTCGATGACCCACCATGCCAGGGGAATTATTCCAACCTTAAAGGTAACATCAACACAATTGTATTTAGTTTCCACCAAGGCTACTACTATATAGACCCGATGCACATGAATAATAACATTAATCTCTAATTCCCATTACATATCATGTTAAAATACAATTATACCAGATCCCATCGGAATTAGCATATTATTTTAAAACAAATTGTTAGTAAGAAAATCCACTGTAACTCCTTGTACTTCAAAAACATCGAATGGAAACAAGGAAATATATAGTTGTCTACGATTTGTTGTAATTCCAGGAGCATTTAGTCATCGAACAATACGTATGCTTATCAATTTCATCTATCTGTTGGAATGAGCCCACAGGGATGATTTTAGAAGACGTTTCAGTCCTCTCCGTGCCTAGTGTTTTAGGTTCGTCGTCTCAATTGCCTAATGCTCAGTATGTGAGAGATCGGCAATGTGTGAGTAGTCACTTGCGCCAAATCTGCGATTTGTGGCCTTGACAACGAGTTAGGGATGTAACGTATTGATTCTTATGGTCGAATTAGATCTCTAGGTGTAGGCTCTAGTCCCCTATCCCCTATGTGAGAAGGCATCCAATAATATCCCAACTAATATAAATTGTGAAGTTCTCAAAGAAAGAATTTATGGTATGAGAAAATTGACTCATTTTTTGTACAACAAGCACCCAGGTCATGGTATGAGAAAATTGACTCATTTTTTGTACAACATGGCTTTCATAGGAGCTTGAATGATCCAAATCTGTATACCAAGTTTAATAAACAGAGGCAAATTATTTTGATTTCTTTGTATGTAGATGATATGATCATAACAGTGAATGCTAACAATCTGATCAAAAAAATCAAACAGCAGATGTCACAAGTGTTTGAGATGAAGATTTCGGAAACCTTCATTATTGCTTGGGATTGGAGGTATCGAAAGATTATGGACAAACGTTTCTTAATCAAGGGAAGTATGCCAGAAGCTCGCTGGAAAGGTTCAGAATGGAGCAGTGCAGATCAGCAGCAACACCATTACAGCAGAATTTAAAGTTGAGCAGTGACGATGGTACTAAAGAGGTGGATGCCACTATGTACAGACATCGAGGTTGTAGTTTGATGTATCTGACTACAACTAGACCAGATTTGGCATATTCTGTTATTGTGTTGAGCCAGTTCATGTCAAAACCACTCGAAAGTCACTGGGTCGCAGCAAAAAGTGTGTTGAGGTATCTTAGTGGTACTAGTAATTATGGCATTTTGTACACTGACACTTCTGATGTTATTCTAGCAGGTTTTTCAGATTCTAATTGGGTAGGTAGCTTGGATGATCGAAGATCTATCACAAGTTACGCATTCAGCATTGGATCCGGGGTCATAGCACGGAGCAGCAAAAAGCAGAGCACTGTAGCTCTATCTTCATGTGAAGCTGAGTACCAAGCATTGTGTGCGGCCACATGTGAAGCTATCTGGTTGAGAAGACTCCTCAACGATGCAGGAGAAGAGCAGAAAGAGTCAACTATTATCAAAACTAATAACCAAAGTACCATCAAGCTTGCATATAATCTAGTCTTTCATAAAAATACCAATCATATCGATACTCAAATTCATTTTGTTCGAGAGAAACTACAGACAAAATAGATATGTGTTGAATATTGTAAAACTTGTGATAACATCGCTGATATTTTACTAAGCCTCTTGGGTGTGTAAAGTTTGAATTGTTTAGAGGGATGCTTGGAGTTCAGGATAATCCCTTTCTCCATTAAGGGGGGGAGTTGAAAATAATTAATATTATTTTGTATTAATGGAGAAATGGTTACACAAGTTGTAACATATCTCCTTAGTTTAGGATTTGTTCCTAGAGTTTAGGAGTTTGGTTGCAACTTCCTGTTGTACTTAATGATGTAATATTTCATTCATGAATAGTAGAGTGAACAGATACTGCACTCAAACAAAGAGAACTCTCTCCGTTCACTCTATTATTCATGAATGAAAGATTACATCATTAAGCACAACAGGAAGTTGCAACCAAACTCCTAAACTCTAGGAACAAATCCTAAACTAAGGAGATACGTTACAACTTGTGTAACCATTTCTCCATTAATGCAAAATAATATTAATTATTTTCAACTCCCCCCCTTAATGGAGAAAGGGATTATCCTGAACTCCAAGCATCCCTTTAAACAATTCAAACTTTACACGCCCAAGAGGCTTAGTAAAAATATCAGCCATGTTATCACAAGTTTTACAATATTCAACACATATCTATTTTGTCTATAGTTTCTCTCGAACAAAATGAATCTGAGTATCGATATGCTTGGTATTTTAATGAAAGACTGGATTGTATGCAAGCTTGATGGTACTCTAGTTATCAGTTTTGATAATAGTTGACTCTTTCTTCTCTTCTCCTGCATCGTTGAGGATTCTTCTCAACCAGATAGCTTCCCATGTGGCCGCACACAATGCTTGGTACTCAGCTTCACATGAAGATAGAGCTACAGTGCTCTACTTTTTGCTGCTCCATGCTATGACCCTAGATCCAATGCTGAATGCGTAACCTATGATAGATCTTCGATCATCCAAGCTACCTGCCCAATCAGAATTTGAAAAAC
This sequence comes from Pinus taeda, assembly GCA_000404065.3. Lineage (NCBI taxonomy): Eukaryota > Viridiplantae > Streptophyta > Pinopsida > Pinales > Pinaceae > Pinus > Pinus taeda. Next base: position 144,153 of record APFE030177530.1, read on the forward strand.
CTGCTAGAATAAAATCAGAAGTGTCGGTGTACAAAATGCCATAATTACTAGTACCACTAAGATACCTCAACACGCTTTTTGCTGCGACCTAGTGACTTTCGAGTGGTTTTGACATGAACTGGCTCAACAAACTAACAGAATATGCCAAATCTGGTCTAGTTGTTGTCAGATATATCAAACTACCAACTAGTTGTCTGTACATAGTGGCATCCACCTCTTTAGTACCATTGCCACTGCTCAACTTTAAATTCTACTGTAATGGTATTGCTGCTGATCTGCACTGCTCCATTCTGAGCCTTTCCAGCAACCTTCTGGCATACTTCCCTTGAGTAAGAAAAGTTTGTCCAGAATCTTTCCATACCTCCAATCCCAAGCAATAATGAAGATTTCTGAGATCTTTCATCTCAAACACTTGTGACATCTGCTGTTTGATTTCTTTGATTAGATTGTTAGCATTCCCTGTTATGATCATATCATCTACATACAAAGCAATCAAAATAATTTGCCTCTGTTTATTAAACTTGATATATAGATTTGGATCATTCAAGCTCCTATGAAAGCTATGCTATACAGAAAATGAGTCAATTTTCTCATACCACGACATGGGTGCCTATTTTAAACCATAAAGTGCCTTGTTTAATTTACACACAAGATGTTCCTCCCCTTTTTCACAAAACCTTCCGGCTGTACTAAATAAATTTCTTCCTTCAAGTCACCATTCAGAAATGCAAACTTAACATCTAGCTCGTGTAGCTGCCATTTGTGTTTTATTGCTAAGGAAATTAGCATTCTAATGGTGTTTAATTTGGCTACAGGAGCAAAGGTGTCATCAAAATCTATTCCCTATTGCTGTGAGTAACCTTTTGCTACCAGTCTAGCTTTAAGTTTCTCTATACTCCCATCTGCATATATTTTTGGTTTATACAGCCATTTGCATCCTATGGGGGTTTTACCTTCAGGCAATTCAACTAAATCCCAAGTATGGTTTCTGTTTATTGATTCTATTTTCTCATACATTGCAGCCCTCCATGCATCAGATTTACTTGCTTCCTCATAATTTGTAGGTTCTACAATGTTTACAATCTTTGACATTAATGCATAGTCTTTCAATTTAGAAGATAATCAAGTCTTTCTACCTGATCTCCTTGGTAGGGGACTTACCTCAACTCTGTCTATTTCAGCCTTTTCTAGGCTTGCATCATTACCTGTTACTTCTTCTTCTTGTTTCTGCTCTTGCTCTTCATCTTCCTCACTATTTTCTTCTATTAACAATGGAATGTGGCAATCACTGTTAGAATCCTCCTTTCCTTCTTCAACCTGTTCATGAAATATGACATCTCTGCTTGCAAAAACCTTGTGAGTCACATGATTAAATAACTTATATACCTTGAACTCAGTGCCATATCCAACAAATATACATTTCAGGGGTTTGGGATCTAACTTCTTCCTATCTGCCTTAGATATGTGAGCATAAGCTTTTGACCCAAATATTCTTAAGTGAATCACTACTGGTTTGAATCCAAACAATGCTTCAAAAGGGGTTTTGAAGCCTAGACATTTAGCAGGACTCCTATTCTTTAAATACACAGCAGTGTTAATAGCTTCTACCCAAAAACCATTTGATAGACCCTTACCTTGAAGCATGCTCCTTGCGCACTCCACAAGAATTTTGTTCTTCTGTTCTGCCACTCCATTCTACTGCGGAGTGTGGGGCACTGTAAACTATTGCACAATCCCATGATGCTTGCAGAAATTCACGAACTCTCCCAACCTGTATTCTCCCCCTTGATCTGAGCAGAGAAATTTTATCCTTTTTCCTATCTGGTTTTCTATCATGGATTTAAACTCTTTAAAATACTAAAAGGCTTGACTCTTTTTAATCAAAAAGTATATCCATGAAAATCTAGTGCAATCATCTGTAAATAAGATAAAGTAATATGCTCCTCCTAATGACCTAGTGTGCATAGGTCCGTAGATGTCTGTATGCACCAGTTCTAAAATATCTCTTTCCTTTCTATTAACATGCAAAGGGAACTCTTCTCTATGCATTTTCCCTAATGCACATCCATCACAATCTAGCTTAACATTATGGAAAACAAGGATTCCATCAACCATACCTTTTCTCTGAAGTAGGATGAGGTCTTGCAGATTAAGATGACTGAATCTCTGATGCCAGAGATCTTCCGCTGTGGATCCAACTGCAACCATTTCTTGCTGTGGCATGCTCTTCGCATCTAGTCTGTACAGGCTCCCCACGCACACTCCTGTTGCAACTGTTTCCATCTGGCTATCCTTAATGAAATAGTTATTCTTAAAGAATTGAACTTGCATGTCCTTATCAATACATTGAGACAGAGACCCAATTTTTCTTAATTCCTGGAACATACAATACATTTTTAAGATGTCTAATGTCACCGCTAGGTAACTTTACAGAAATGTCACCATATCCTTTGATCTCATATCCACTATCATCTCCTAAATAGATTTTCGACCCACATGAAGTTTCTTCAAGAAATTCAAACCAGTCCTTCTTACCAATCATATGTGAGGATGCGCCATATTCAACATACCATATGTCGTCCTCATTTGCTTTTGAAACTGAAATAGCACAATCGACTATAAATAGTCGAAGTTTGTGGCTATGGTCCTCTTCTTCCTCAACAAAGTAACCCTTATGTTTTCTCTGTTTGTTTCTTCCTTCGTCTGCCTGCCTCTTATAACAATCTTTAATCTGATGACCAGGTTTTCCACAGTAAAAACATTTTTTGTTGGGAAAATTATTAGCAGACATACCTTTAAACAATCTCTTCTGAAATGTGTTGGCACCTTTCTATTGCTGCTACTGCGATTGTTGATGCTACTCCCCTCTATACTGTCTCCTTTTTGCCATCAGAGCAAGGTCATTGCTCTTTGATTTCAAATTTTGTCGTCACTCTTCTTCCTGTAGCAGAATCCTTGACAGCTCTTCAAACGCAGGGGCTTTCTCCCTTGCTGACAGCCCTGAGATGCACACCTGGTATTCATCAGTCATTCCATTTGACGTGATCTTGACCAGATCTGAATCGGAAACTTTCTCTCCGATATCTCCCAATCTGTCCTTCAGGTCTTTGACTCTAGTAATGAATCCAACAACAGACTCATTTTCCTCCATCTTCAATGCAAACAGCTTGCCTTTGAGTGACAAGACACAGTTTGTATTCTGCGTCTTGTATAGGTTTTTGATCGTCGTCCAAATGTCAGTGGCCGATTTACAGTCTCTAATATGCGGGATAACATTGTCCTTGATGGACATCTTCAATATGACCTTTGCTTTTGTCTCTCTTTTATTCCAATCTTGTCCTTGTGTAGCTGATCCTGATCTCAACTCGTTTCCTATAACGATCGACCACGCATTTGCACTTTCAAGTAAAGTCTGCATCTTGAATTTCTAGTTGGAGAAATTTGATCCATCTAGTTTTCCAAACTCGTGGAGATATGATTCTATACTGTTATTCATATTGGACTGATAAAATTTCTGATCCTTTGATGAATAAGTCTATTCCAACTGAACACTGAAAAAAAATCACCACATACTAGATCTAAACCTCTGTTTTGCTGGAAAAAAAAATTGTACCTTCAATGAGCCACCACCGGGCAAGTCTAATCTGCTGCCACCGAACAGATCAGGAACTCCAATGGGGCACCACCGGGCAAATCCTATCTGCTACCATCGAAGTTGGGTGTTTTAGGTTTCGATGCAGTTATTCTATTCAACATGCAGTTATTCTTCTTTCATCATAACTATTCTACATGCAGTTATTCTTCTTTTTTATTACAGTAAGCCTGTATATCTAGCTACGTATGCTCAATAGATCTAGTCCATTATAATCAACCATGTAACTAGTGAATGACTTCCTGCGCGAATAGTGCTTTGTACCACCAAATCGAATATTGAAGATAGATGTTTTGGTTTTTTTTTTTTTTTCCTTCTATATTTCTGCTTTTTCCTAGATTATCTACAGTTCTAGATTGATACTTTTACCATTACAGAAATAAGAAATATGTAATTTGGAGTGTACAACTACATACTACAAACATAGTGAAATGTTCTGTACTCCAAATCTAGCCCATCCTCTCACGAATGGAATAACTTTTTACCGTTATAGATGTTAATGTGTAAAATCGACCACTATCACATTATATGGTTAAGGAATTTCATTTTCCCCGTGTATTATTTTTCCTCAAGATATCCTCTAATTATTAGTAGTTATATTCTTCTTGTAGTATATATAATAAACCAAACAATAAAATTGACATGAAGTGTTTCCTTAACACCACCTTTGATCCTCGTGATATATATATTTTTTCTCAAAATCAATACCCATAAACCTGTATAGAACAATCTTCATGGACAAACCATTTAAATCTGCCTTATTCCACTACAAATTGTAAATGTAAATTTCCCATAACTCAACAAACAACAAAATGTTCTTGTTGTAAACAATCTAATATTAAATATATCTCCGTAGCTCAACAAAACAACATAATAATTTTTATACACAATAATAGACAAATAAATAAACCTTTTAAAATTAGTAACACAACATAAAATATTTACTGCAAGATAATAAGTTATCAACCAGAATCTCTAACGATAAATCAATTGGATCTTCTTGGGATAAACAACTTTCAACCCAACCTTGAAACTTCACCACTCATTCCCATGAGCTGAGATCTCAATACCCTTTGTATCAACGACCCATTGTGATTCAAAACAAGGTATTTCTATGCCTTACTTTCTTAACATACTTTCCTTAGTGGTGTCCCAATTTCTAGGGTCTGCCAACTCTAATAGCCTGGGCTTTTTCCTAGTTTCCGAAAAATTATCTTCCATTTTTCTTTAAATCACACATTTTTCTTGTGCAGTGTTTTATTCACCCTTGCTTAGTGTTCTTTCCACATGGTTTGATTTAATACTTTTTTCTCCCAATCATATTAAATCACATTAAACAACCCCTAGGGATTTTTTTAGGAGTAATTAAGGGAAGTTTATCTTAATATTATCCGCCCACATTAGTTTCTAGATTCAGGTAAGGATCCCATTAAGAATTTTGGGTAAGGATCTCATTAACTCAAGTGCTCTTTCCCAAGGTGTATTCTTACTATTGAAATGTATTTACTACATTGCCATATATTTTTTCAAATTAAGTTCACTATGGATATCTAGCCGTCACAACTAAAAATAATCCATTCTAAAAATAATAATAATTACATGAACACAAAGGTGTATTACATCAGCATTTGACATTTTCTCTGCCAACTCGACGAGTCTTTCTGTCACCATAACACTACTGCTTTCTCTGTATACTCCCCTCCATCACTAATCCATCGTTTGCTGCCACCATTACTCTGCCTCATGAGGACTCCATGACTGGAAGTTCATTGAATTTGGTTATATGACTTGTGTTGTGGAGGGTATGAAATGTGTTGCAACTAGTTTGAAGAGCCTCCAGTGGTAATGAATAATATGTGGATGCTTTTCATCACCTTACCTAATACTATCTCAATTTTGTACCACTTCTGTTAACACCTAATCATGGGGGTTGGGTGAACAATTGTAAATAGTGTAATAAATAATGGAAAAGGAAGAGTCATTGGGAGATGAAACCCAAGAGTCACTCCTTGATGTATATAACTATGAGAAATTTAAATGAACAAACAAATTTCATTTGAGAAGTTACCTCTTGGCCTAACATGGTATCAGAGCCATCCTCTATTTTTAGTTTTCTACTCTTGTAACTCCCTTACACCATTATTCTGGAAGCTCTAGAATATGTCATTTCTATCAATTTATTTGTGTATTATTATTTTCTGAGTTATATCCTATCTGAATTGGTTGTTAAAATCATAACTTACATGTTGAATAAGTTCTGTAATGTTGACCGTAATATTGGTTAAATCGTGTTGAGTGTGAAGACCATGGTGCGAACTATATGTTAACAATCTAGAGCTATCTATGTATTAAGACTGCATTGGAAGACTTGCAGTTGTGTTCAAATATTGCGATGGTCATGTTCGTGCATCCTGCCAAGGCAAACCATGGTGTTGAGAGCTGCATAATAGAACCATGGTGTCAAGAATGGGATCCACAGTACATTGCATTGATGAGGAGAGTCCTAGTGTGCATCACGTGAGGTATCATAGTACATTGCATTGTTTCTTTTAATGTTGCCATTGTTGTATAACAACACTACCCATCTCGGTAGGATATCCTACAAACATTGTTCATTTTAATATATTAGTTTGTGTGTTTTGTTTAACAATGCCACTATTCTTCCCACGCCCCCTCATTCATATAAGTCTAGTGCTACAAAACCACCCTCCATGGCTCTCCATTGCCCCACCCTCCAGTTGAACATTCCACTACAGAGTCCGCCCAAAATATTTATGTTGTCCGACCCCAACATATATTATTTTGTCTGATTTCTAGCATATATTAACATTGTACATACATGCACAGTCTCCCCGCGGTATACCATTACATGACTTGTTGAACACTGGTTGGTTATGGTATTGCATCTCCCACCATCGTTGTCCACTCCCTTGTCATTGTGTATTGTGTCCGCTGTAATACAATCCGTGGTAATACAATTCTAGTTGGGTCCAACCCCGCAGTTGGCTCCCTTCTCCTGTATTAAACCACCTCTGTGTTGAAACCACCTATGTGCACAATATTAAACCATAACGCAATCATAACATACCATTCAAATCCCTTTTTAATACATGAATTTTTTAATATATAACGTTGACCTCCATTGTGGCATCACCCTCCGATGTGACAGTCCCGAACCCGCCTCCTCTAAACACGCTTCTATGTAACTTTGCCTTCACATGTAATGCATCCCCCTATAAAACCCCTCCACCATATAATAGCCTGCCCATATAATACCTCTACTCCTTATATATCAAATTGTAATTTTTTACACTAGAACTGCATTTTATACGAAGTGCAAATTTTATACATTGGCAACAAAATTATTTTTTACAGTACACAGATTTTAAAATGCATTCTTTGATATCTAATGTGGGAGTGGTTATCACTGGCAAGGAGAACTATCATGAATGGTCGCGGAAGATCAAACAAACTCTCATTTTTAATGAGTTGCGGAAAGAAGTGTGTGTTGGAGAAGGATACAAAGAACCAGAAATGCCTACCTCAGGCAAGGAATTCGCCATTTGGGAAAAAAGAACAAAAATGATTTTGCCTTGATTACATCATCGGTAAATGAAGAGGTTAGTCACCATATTTCACCCTTTTCAAATGTTTTCTAAGCCTTACAAAAATTAAAGAAACTCTATGACTCACAGTTTGCACTTGAAGTTGTTCAACTCATGATTAAATTGTTCAGCCTTGAATTACAAAATGATGATCCTCTTGCTCTTGCATCAGAAGTAAAATCTATTAAGCATAATATCAAAGTCACTAATGTTGAACTGGACATTCCTATGGTAGATTTTGTCAAGGAACTTTATCCCACTTACTCAAATTATCTTGAGTCATTGCAAGAAAATTGAAATCTCAAAGAAATTACCTTTGACTCCCTTGTGAATAAATTTGTTGAGAGAGAGAAAGATTTTGGGAAGAAGACGACTCCTCAGTCTTCTAAAGAGGTTGCATGTCTTGCACATAGAGAGAATAATGTTGCTTAAGATTCCTCCAGAGGAAGAAGAAGAAAAATTTCAAAGGCAGGGGGGAAGGCACTCTCAAGGAGAAAAGTTAAATTTACATTGCATACATTGCAATAGGTTTTCATTGATGTCGATATGGCAATGTTTGTGATGAAAAATTCTTGTGACATGTGAGGTTGCCCATTGATTCTCATTGATCATGAAACTGCTCATGGAGGATCCAAGGATTGAATACAAACATAATAGAAATAGTGGAAACAAGGAGGAAAGATATCAGAAGCCATTAGAAGAGAAAGAGAAAGAGTAAAGAGGGGAAGCCATGAAGCCAAAGAGTAAGAGGAAGAGTTCATCAGAAGCCATCAAGGAAGTAGGTTATCAAATATGCCCAAGGGTAAGTGTTATTAGAAGAACAAAGAGCAACAACGATATTAGAGGAGTAAAGAAGAAAACATAGGAGGAGCCATATCGGAAGTATCGCATGCAATATATGCCCAAGAAGAACCGATAGGAAGAAAATAGTGGAGGAGCATAAACAGAGTTATCGGAGGACACCACAAGAGCAAAAACTACCGGAAGAGTGAAGAGAAGTCACAGGAGCAAGAACCCAAGTTCTTGCAGAAGAAGAGTGGCAGAGGAATAGATCTAGATCGTCAAATTGATGGATTTATTAGATCGACAGTGATTAGCAACTGCAGAGGTAGGAAAGTATGGATTTCCTTGATCATGGTTGAAGTCCTACACTCAATCCTAGTCATCAATCTCATATTCAACTCTTAGATCACAATCAGCTGCGGGGGTTAAGGCCATTTTAATCCATGTGCTAGTTGAGGTACCGCAAGCCATAGATTGCGATATAAGTTGCGGACTCTATGGTCCCATTACAACACACCCTAATTAATATCGCATTCGTCGTATCAGAACCTTTGCGTCGCAAGTTATGAAGGCTTGTCACATTAAAACTACGATTGCGGTATAACATGTGGACCTGATCAGTGTATGGTAATAGCCCTAATGTAATATCACATCTATTGAATCACAAGTTTCATAGGGTTGTCACGGTAAAACCTATGATTACGATATCATATTGCAGACCTACTACACCACTATAACATGACTTTATACAATATCGCATCTGCAGTATCACAAGTTTCTAAGGGATGTCAAACTGTCGATTGCAATAAGGTTGTGGACCCAACGGGTTTATTAACGACTTCTTAAGATCATATATCGCATCCGTTCCGTCGACAGTAGTGGAATCACTATGTTATGTGCAAACCTCTGAAAGTTGCGATTGTAGGATTAAAGGAATAACTCTGTTTTTTCATGAAGTTGCAATTGTGATTAAGGTGATGATGTGGATGTGGGAACTCCATGTGGGTATAGCCTCTCCTATGTGATTTCCATAAATAATAATTCTATTGGATGAATATTAAAAAAAGGGGCCTCTCTAATATAATTTTAATATGCGACATCATAAGTCGACCTCTCTTCCAAATGAACGTGTCCTTTGAGTATTGGTGAACATCATATAAAAATGAGTTAAAACGCTTCAGTTTTGAGCATCTATCTCGGGAAACAAAATAGAGTATAAAGAAGTTCACAACTCTTGAACTTGAAGAGACAGAGCAAGCCGAAGGTCGAGAAGCCAAAGGTCGAGCAAATGAAAGTGGACGTTGAAGGTCGAGCGGAATAAGAACGAGCATGAAAGGCCCAGTGGAAGAGGAAGGAATCCAATGATCGAGAAGTTGAAAGGTCAAGAAACCAAAGGTCTAGCAGATGATGAATGTACAAAAGAAGCCGAAGATTGAGTGAGGACAGTAGTAAGTCGTAGGTCTAGTAGGACAAAAGGAAGTTGAAGGTCCAACAGGACATAAGGAAGTCAAAGGTCTAGCAGGACAGAAGGAAGTCGAAGGTCCAATAGGACCAGAGGAAGCTGAAGGACAAACCAATTCTTTTGATTGGGTTAATATTTGAAACACTCAGAACTATGATAAATTAATCTATGGAAGAAGTATAGAAATCAATTTGCAGAACAGTTCTGTGAAAGGAAATAAAGTTTGATATGTCATCATTTGAAGGGAACAGTAGACAACACCAACATTGAAGTGTTTGTGAGTTTGTTTCTTGGAAGTAAGATATCACGACAGTAAGAGGTAACTTTGCAAACTTTGTGTGGGCAATATGAAGAGTTGTGAATACTCCTTCATATGAAGACAGGTTGTCATTAATGATGTAGCATGGAGACTATAGTGACGCTGTAGATTGATAGAACTCAGTGAAGAATATTTTGGGAGCAGAGAATTACTACCAAACATATTTTGACAAGATAGGGTTGGAGCCCTTGGGGTTGGTGCATCAGAATTGCAAGGATTGGTGTCCTTGGATTTGGTGCTCCTAAACATAAGGTTGGTGCCTTGAGAAGACAGGGTTGGTTCCCTGGAGGCTGGAGCCTCACAAAAGACCATGTTGGTGCTTGGCAACAAGTTGGAGCCTTATATATATTCTACCTGATTTATTGTAAAGATTATATTAATAAAAGCATTTATTCCTATTGTTCATTTTTTGTTCTAAATATAAATGACTTAACTGGTAAAAATAACAATTGAAAAGGAATATTGATTCACCCCCCCTCTCAGTATTTCCAGCAATTGGTATCAAAGCTAGTACCTTCACTCAAAGCCTAACATCTTGAAGGTTGATCATTAGAACAAGAATGGCAAAGCCAAGGAAGAAAGTATGCAATCCTCCTAAAGATGTGTCTCCCTCAACCACTGAAATCGAAGTCAATCAATTTGTGACGACTCCATTGTTCAATGGGAACTTTGATATATGGGAGGCAAGAATGAGGAATTTCTTAAAGACTCAAGGAATTGAAGTATGGGAATTAGTAATTACTGATAACATGATGAATGGAGCACATAATACAAGAGTAATTAAAGAAATCTTGAATGGGCTACCTGATTATATAAAGAACAATTTAGAAAAATGTTCGTTAGCGAAGGGTATATGGGACAAACTTCATGACCTTCACTGAAAAGGAGCATTGACCAAGACCACTAGTCAAGAAGATGATGGAAACCAAGATGAAAATCCAGAACCCATCATAGAAGCTGAGAATGAGAATGATGGCATCAAGGCTAAAGAAGACCTAGAAGATGAAGAGAATGAAAAAGATTTTGAAGAAGATCTCGTCACTAAACTTATGGCTGCCATGGAAGAGATTATCAAATTGAAAAAGGAAAATGATGAACTTATCAAGAAAGCACTAGCTAGTCACTAAGCCCAAAAAAGGAAGAAAGTTAACCTTGTCAAGCTTCAAGTACAAGAAAGGGATGAAGAACTTGCCAATCTTAAGAAGGAATTTCATCAAATCAAAAGAAAGCATCATGAAGAAGTCATATCCATGACAAATCAATTGGATAAAGCAAATAAATGGGAAGATTGGTCAATACAAGGAAGATGTCTCCTCCCTTAGATCACAACTAGAAGAAGCAAGGAAACAAGCACAAGGAGCTGAGAAGACAATGGAAGCATGGAAATCATAGAAGGACAGGTTGATGAAGCAGAAAAGGAGATAAACACCATGATATGTCAACTAAAAGAAAAGGATGGAGAAATTTTCAAATTAAAATCTGATATCAACCTTCGCAAGGCTGAAACATGTAAATCTATAAGGATCAAGGAAGAAATGGAGAGTAGTCTAGCAAAGGAAAATGAAGAAATATTGAAAATGAAGTCAGATATCATCTCTCTTAAAATAGAAGCAAATGAAGCAATACGTATCAAGGAAGAGTTTGAGAAATAACTTGGTAAGAAGAATAATGATTGCAAAAGATTGGAAGAAGAGATTGTCTCCCTCAGGAAAAAGGTTGAAGGAATGAACAAAATATTGAAGAGCTCTCAAGCCTTGGATGACATGCTCAACCATCAAAGATCTCCATTTGATAAATTAGGTCTTGGCTATGAAGGAAAATCCTCAAGCAAGAATGATAATATTTCAAACAACAAAGATGTGAGGAAGTCAGAAAGAAATGTTGATGCTCATAGTTTTAGAAAAACTAAGGATAAGAGTCAAGGCAACAATGAAGGAAGTCCTATTCCAAGAAGAAATGTAGATGATGTCAAGGATGCGGGAAGAAATGTAGATGATGTCTAGTGCTAGATATAGGAAGCAATTAAATTCTTTGGCTATCTTACAATTAATAAAATTATGGGTACTACCCAAATCAATCAACACTATTACATTTTTCTTCTTGATATTTCCTTCTGTCTTTATAGTTTGAGGAGTGTTAATTCTGACCAATGCATTACACGATACGATATAGTCGGATTCATTTCTTATTTCTCTAGGAATGGCTCCTGGTGAGTATCCTTTTCTTTTGATGTTTCTTGATACTTTTCTTCCTAATATTTCATGGTTGTAACCTTCTTCTTCTTGATATGTCCTTCTATCTTGAGAGTCTGAGGAGTGGTAATTCATGCCATTACAATACAAGATATGGTTGGATTCATTTGTTCTTTCTCTATGGTTGGTTCCCAGTGTATATCCTCTTCTTTTGACGTTTGTTGATCTTTTTCGTCATTAGGAGGCCTTTATTGTAGCAGCTTTGTCCCACCTTCCTTCAAACCTTCCATGTCTTTCTTCAAATCTTCCATGCCTTTCTTCTAATATGCTTTCATGCCATTGATATCAGCTTCGATGGCATAGATAATACTATTTATCTTTTGCTTCTCTATAATATCATTTAACCTTATATTTAATTTTTGAAAGTCCTCAATGTGCTTTTCCATTGAACCCTTTTGTTTGAGATTTATAAATTGGCTAAAGAATGTGTTTCTCTTTGTATCCTCATAATGTGCTATCATTTTCTCCATGAAAATTGACCATGTAACAAGTGGTTTACGAGAACAAAGCCCTTTATACCATAAAAATTGATCTGGTTCTAAATATGAAGATGTAATACCTACCTTTTGCAATAGTGGTACACTATGTAGATCAAAATATTTCTCCATATGTAGTATTCAATTTACCGAATTCTTTCCATCAAACTTCCTCATCTCGATTTTTATTGATTTTAGGAGCTCAATCTTGAAGCAACTGTAACTCTGTAATTTTGGGTGTTTAGGTTCTGCAGTTTTAGTGTATAATAGTCCTCTGAGTCCTCTTTCTAACTCCATAAGTCTAATCACAATTGGATTCTCCAAGCAAGATTTATGTCAAATATCCCATGGTGACCTAATTCTAGACCTTTTTAGAAGAGCAAACTTGTAGGAAGTGTTGCGTGTCACTGTTTTGACCTTCAGATATGAAAAATATACATAGGAAACTGTAGTTTGTCCTTTTTCTGAAACTTCTTACGAAATTTATATCTGATGCTCAAAACCAAAGTCATGACGATTTTCCCCAGGTCGCCTATTTGGAATGTAATTCGGGAGTCTTAAAAAACCTTAACTTCCTCAAATCATATCTCTAAAAAAATAGTGAGACAAGCTCTAAAATTCGAATGTGACATTTAGTGTGATTTCAACTCAAATGGGTTTTGTTGACACATCGCAAAAAAAAAAGATATAGAAAAAATTCTATGATGACCTGTTTGGAGCAGCGAAAACCCTAGAATCTATAGCTTGGATACCAAATGTTATGGAACTAGCTCACAAAAAGATAGAAAAGATAGATAAACGCCTTAGAAACAAGCTTATTCAAGGGGAAAACCTCTTTTACATTACACAAATGAACAGTTCTTGGATGATACAAATGACGAGACCTCCTTTCTATATATAGGAGTCTAAGAGGTCATAATATAATCCGAGCTGACATAACAATAATAATCTAAGGGTACAATAATAACAATAGTTGGCTTCTATGGGGCACAATAATAACAATATGGGAACTACATGGGCACAACAATATAATAATGGAGTTTTACTAATACAATAAGGGGTTACACTAGTAGTATGGGGATAACAAATAGACACATGTATTATTCTCATTTTGATTTAGCTAAGCACTATGATCATCATCGTTATCATCCTTATAGGAGGAGTGATAGGGAATACTTTCGAGAGGAGTTTAAGAAATCAAAGCCACCTAATTTTTATGGAGAGTTGAAAAAACCATAGGATGAAGAGGCATGGTTTCTTGGTCTAAGGAAATTATTTAGGTTGAATGACTATTCAGAGAACATGAAAGCCATAGTAGCTACATTCAGTCTCAAAGGCAAAGCATACATTTGGTGGGAAGATGTGAAGAATTTCAGATGTATACATGAGGAATATTTGACTTGGAGTGAGTTTGAGTGAATGTTCTAGAAGAATTATCTATCAGAGAGATACTTTGATGATAGGGCAAAAGAATTCTATGAGCTAAAGATGGGATCAATGATAGCTGATGAGTGCACTAGGAGGTTCTTAGAGTTACTGAGGTATGTGCCTTACCTCACAGAGGAAAAGGCCAAGATTCAAAGATTCATTAGTAGATTATTGGTTGCATTCAAAGACAGGATTGAGTTAGATGAGTCTAGATAATTGGAGGAGGCCATTCAAAAGTTAAGGCATTGCTATGAACAATCGAAGCACAAATCTGAGACTAAGCAAGACTAGAAAGGTAAAGAAAAGAACAAAGTAAAATGGGACAGAAAGCAAGCAAGACCTCAGGGTATAAATAATAAAGAGAATTTTGTACCATCTAAGAAATTCAATGCATCAAATAGAGGACAAGAGCATCAATATGAGGAGAAGAATAAGGGTATAGGTCGGAAGCCTATAGAGTGTTGGACTTGTGGAAAATATCATCACAGGAGAGATTGTCTGCAGAATCAGGGTGGTGAGCCTAAGATATATAGTGTGTAGGAGGCACAGATTGTTGGGGATGTTGGTCAAAGTGTTTCTCGTATTTATGCAACATTGGATCACAAACAAGCAAACCATCAGGCATTTATCATTGAGATGGATAGTAAGATTTGTGATCAAGTTATTTCTATTTTGATTGACCCTAAATCTAATTATAGCTATGTTAATCCTGACTTGGTGGATATGTGTGGTTTAAGTAAGGAATTGCATGCAGAATATTGGTTAGTGTAGTTGTGTACAAGGACCAAGAAGCGAGTTCACCATTGGGTAAGAGCTTGTGAATTTTATTTGAGTGGTATGCCTACCACAACACATTTGAATCGATTACCGTTGGGATCATACATTAAATTTTTGGGCATGGATTGGTTGTATCTTCATAGAAAGAAGGTGGATTGTTATGACAAAGCGATTGAATGTGTTGACAAAAAATGAGAACTAAGAGTCTTATAGGGTAAGAAGAAATCCACATCAGTTAGGATGGTAACAACTATGAAATAAAAGTGCAGTCACATGAAAGGGTGTTTTTTATTTGTGGTACACATTCTAGTGACAAAGGTAAGGAAGTTGAGGATGTAGATGTTTTGAGTAGATACCTAGTTCTACAATAGTTCAAGGATATATTTCCTGAGGACATTACAGAGTTTCCACCTTAGAGGGAGGTAGAATTTTTTATTGAGTTGGTTCTAGGGGCAATTCCACCATCAAAAGCACCCTACAGGATGAGCACACCTAAGTTAGTTGAGTTGAAGCTACAGTTGAAGGAAATGTTGGACAAAGGATACATTAGGCCAAGTGTATCACCATGGGGCGCACTAGTATTGTTTGTTAAGAAAAAAGATCATACTCTCAGATTATGCATTGACTATAGGAAGTTGAACAAAGTGACCATCAAGAATAGGTATCCATTTTCGAGGATTGATGACTTGTTTGATCAATTGAAGGGAGCAACAATGTTCTTGAAGATTGATCTGAGATCGAGATATCATCAAGTACACATCAAAGAGGAGGATATTTACAAGACAACTTCCAGACCATGTATGGGTATTATGAGTTTGTTGTAGTTCCATTTGGCTTAACTAATGCTCCAGCTACATTTATGTGCCTGATGAATAGTGTGTTGAGTTTGTATTTGGATAAGTTTATTATTGTGTTCATTGATGAAATATTGGTATATTCTAAAAATAAGGAAGATGATGACGAGCATTTAGCAACAATGTTGAGGTTTTTGAGAAAGCATCAGTTGTATGCTAAGATAAAAAAAAGTGTAGTTTCTTTTAGACTAAGGTACACTATGTGTGACATGTTGTATCCAAGGAGGGAATTGCAGTAGATCCAGAAAAGATACGGGTCATCATGGAGTAGGTAGCTCCTAAGAATGTGGATGAGGTGAGATCTTTCAGGGGATTGGTAGGTTATTACAAGAGGTCCATTAGGAACTTCTCACAGATTTCTTATCCTATCATGTCATTGTAGAGGAAAGGTGCGAAGTTTGAATGGAAATAGGAGTGTGAGGCTGGTTTTGAGTATCTTTAGCAGTTGTTAACACATGCACCAATGTTAAAGATTGCATATCCAGACAAAGAGTTTGTAGTATGCACGATGCTTGCAAGAAAGGACTTGGTGGAGTCCTTATGCAAGATGGATCGGTGGTATGCTATGAGTCATGAAAAATAAATGAGCATGAGAAGAACTACCCGATGCATGATCTTGAGTTGGCAGTGATTATACATGCATTGAAGATGTGGAGACATTGTCTTTTGGGTGAGAGGTTTAAATTGAGGAGTGATTACAGTGTTTTGCGGTATCTATTTGACCAACTGAATATGAGTGGTCAGTAGACTTGGTGGTTGGCCATGATCAATGAGTTCGATTTTGAGATAAGGTATATCAAAGGTAAAGAGAACGTAGTTGCATATGCTCTTAGTAGGCGGATACAATTAAATCACTTAGCAGCTATGAGATCCTATGGGATAGAATTACATCATAGGATATTGCAAGCATGACATCACGATGTCAGATATATGGAGATTATGCACAGGTTGTAGAAAAGTACATGTACCAATATAGGTAATGGTATAAGTATAGGTACATGTGCAGGTGCACAAGATGTGGACTATTTCCTTACAACAAATGGATTGGTTAGGTTTAGAGATAGGATATATGTGCCGGCGGTAGTGATCTCAAGAAGGTGATCTTCAGGGAGTTTCATGCAAAACCATATTCGTATCACCTACGTTATTAGAAGACAATAACAATAGTGAAGAAATTTTATTATTGGCTGAACTTGAAGAGGGATGTAGCATAGTTTGTTGCTAGGTGTTTTGATTGTCAGCGTGTAAAGGTGGAGTGTAAACATTCAGGTGGACTGCTACAACCAATTGTGATTCTAGAATGGAAATGGAGGACATTTCCATGGAATTCCATCATACGTTTGTTGAGGACAGTGAGATAACATGATTCCATCATGGTTATTTTTGGACAGATCGACAAAGGTTGCACACTTCATTCCAGTGAAATCTACATTCTCAACTAGCGGTGTAGCATAGGTATTCATCAGAGATGTGGTCAGAGTGCATAGTGTTCCAAATAAGATCATGTTAGATAGGGATGTAAAGTTCACTTCCAAGTTTTGGAAGGATTTGTTTGTAGGATTGGGTACATAGTTCGCCTTTAGCACATATTATCATCCACAGATAGATGGACAGACAAAGAGGGTCAATAGGATATTGGAGGACATGTTGAGGATATATGTGATGCATCAGCAGTGGAAGTGGGGGGAGTGTCTTCCCTTGGTGGAGTTCGCGTACAACAATGGGTATCAAGAGTCATTGAGGATGAGTCATTTCGTGGCATTATGGATGAAGCTGTAATACTCCCATCAATTTGAGTGATCCAATTAACAAGGTGTTGATTGGACAAGACATGTTGGTAGACATGGAATAGGAAATGCAGGGGATCAAGAGTAATCTAAGGGCAACACAGGATAGGAAGAAGAGCCATTCAAATCAGAACAGGTTGTTCAAGGAGTTCCAAGTTGGGGAACATGTGTACTTGTGCATCAAACTAAATAAGATCTCCTTACGGATTAGATCAGATGCCAAGTTGGCACCACGGTTTTGTGGACCCTTCAACATCATTAAGAGGATTGGACCAGTAGCTTATCGACTTGCGCTGCCTCCAATAGTGAAATTCCATGATGTTTTCAATGTGTCATTGCTTAAGAAGTATGTTAAAGATGTTGATCATGTAATTGACTGGTCTATATTGCAGGTGGAACCAGATGGAGAACTCCAACCGGAGCCTCAAAATATATTGCAGAAAAAGGTGCTCATGCTCTGGAACTAAGAAATCAATCAAGTCAAGGTGGAATGGAAGCACTTTGGACTCACTGGAGCTACATGGGAGATGGAAGATTAGATGCGGGCTATGTATCCTTCCTTGGTTTTTGGTTGAGGAAAAGAGGTTTTGGGATAGTGTTTTGGTATGGTGTTTTTGTATATGTCTTGGTATATTCTTTGGTATATGTTTTTTTTGGTGATATTACTATATGTACATATGTATATGGATGTAAATACTGTCATGAGATATGTTATAAAGCTCCAATAAGGAGTATGGGTATCATGTCATTATGATGTTATGTTGTTATGTTTTCACGTTGGTTTTCTTCTCAGCATGTTGCTCATTGTAAATACAACAATGAGCGAAGTTATAATGAGCCATTGGAAATATGTTTTTACTTACAACAATTTTGTGGTTATAGGTGTTGTTGAGCATTGAGGATGGTGTTCCCCCAAGGGGGAGGGTTCTCCAACATCCTTGGTGAAAATTCCATATAATAAAGGTTAATAAAGGAAAAATAATAACCACGGTTGATGGGACACTTATTCCAAGCTGAATGTTGGGAAAACTCCTAGTGATGGGGATCATTTGTGATTGTTTAATGGCTAAGGAAATTGGCAAAAGAAATGGCTAAGGTTTTGGAAAGGAAAAACAGAATTTTTAGCACATTTATTTATGAAAATAATGGAAATTAGGAGAAAAGGGAGGTGAAAGGTCGCAGGTTTCATGTGAGGAGTAAAATGAAGGAAAATGAATTAAAATAGAGGCCTCATTCATAAAAAGGCTTCTAAGGATTAGTTGATAGCCTTTTGTCAGTTCGTTGTTGGAGCTCTCTCATTATTCTCTCTCTCTCTCTCTTATTACTCTTGGATACATAGAGTTTTCTTGGAGTACTCTTGGAGGGTGTGGCATACTTGGATTTTTGGAGCAAGAAGGCAAATGAAGAGAAGGAAAGCACAATAGGACATCGAGATCAACAACTACAATGGGATTTGATTGCATGTACCAAGTTTTGGCATGCATGGCATATGCATGTGGATGTTTTGTCATGATCTATCACTGGCATGGAGGATTGCTTAGACTGACAGTGGATTGCCTAGCCTTGCCATTTCCTAGATATCCATGGACATTGTGGGTTTATTTCATTGTTTTGTTTCAGTTGGTTCCCATGATTCCTTAGCTTGGGTTGAGTTATTAGTTCCTAGAATCCCTAGTTGGACAAACACTCTGGAAGCCTTATAAGAGCTTGGGTTGAGTTACTAGTCATGGAAGCCTTGGTTGGAAAAACGCTTTAGAAGCCCTTGGAGGGTTGAGTTACTAGTCCTTAAATCCTTGGTTGGAAAAATTCTCTAGAAGCCCGATGACAACGGTGGGTTGATTTACTAGTCCTCGAAGCCTTGGAAGGGTTGGATAGAGACCAATCTAATAATGGTTTTGTGATGTCTAACTGTGAGGTGGAATCATTGTTTGATGGGTTGTGGTGGATGGCCTCTAGAAGCCCTGGATGGTTTTGGATTAATGTGTTCTATGATATCCCACATTCATGCTTGGAATATGGCATGTGGGTGAATAGATAAAGAGATATTTGGCTCAGTCATTCTACGGTCGGGTGGAAGGTGAAAGTCTATCTGAGGTTTGGATTTTTCATCATGAATTAGAGTTTAGTTCTCCTTGTATTTCTATGACTATTATACTAGTTTATTTATGGATCGTGTGGCTATGATTTCATTTGTATTTATTTTTCTATTATATAATAATATAGATATATAATATATATATATATTATATATATATAATATATATAATATATATATATATATATATATATATTATATATATATATATATATATATATATATATATCTATATATATATATATATATATATATATATATGTTTTATGACAGTAGCTATGTATGGTTCTCATCATGTTTTTACTTGTAAATGAATGGAAAATGTATCTATGACCTAATGGATGAAATTATAGTTGATGTGTTGAGGCATCAATGCTACTTAGTGATTCTCAGGTACTTATGAGACCCTTATGCTCAAATATTTTATTTACACCTGTAGATTACATATTCGTGATGTGTTTGAAGAAATGCCTGACATGGCTAATAGGGGTCCAATCAAGGTCTCATTCAAGTGATTGCATTTATACTATCATTTCCATGTTATTTTACTATTATGAAGATGTGATTCAATTTTGGGTAGTGACTTGGGCTATGGGCCTGTAAAAGTGGCTCAAGTCTCAGGGATGCTCGCATCACACTAACAAAAAGAGTCCATAGACACTAGCTTGTAGGCCTGTGAGATCATCCACAGGTCCCTAGATGCTGGCATGCCCATAGCATGAGAGCATCCAGAGGTCAGGTAGTCCAACATGTTAGTGGGACCCAAGAGCTGGTTGGCAGAAAGGTTGGGTTGGTTCTTGAGGGTCCTAATGCTGATGTTTGATGTTTGTATGATGTGTTTTTGTCGGTTCCACTTCCTTAATGCAACTTACGAGCTTGAATCATATAATAGTGGCCTCTCATCGCATATTTACCCCGGCTGGTCGATTGCTTGGGTGGATGTGGGAGGATGGTGTTACATCTCGTATCATCAAAGTTGGGCTCTTCACTAGGGTGAGACTGAATTCCATCGAAGCTAGCATGAGGATCTTTCCCGAAACCCTCACTTTTTGAAAACTCACTTGAGCTTCCAAACCAAATGCCAAGATAGAAAATTTGAGTCCATTCCTTCCCTTCCATCTTCCTTCTTTCTTTATAGCCTTCGATTGGGAATTTTCCAAGTTTCTAGAATTGACCATAATACCATCAACAAATACCTTGGGAAAATACCACATTCTCCTTAATTATTTATTAAAATCCCCCTCTTTGTCCCTATTTTATTATAAATCAAGAGTTCCCTTCTTCCAAAACTCCCCTTTTTATGTCGTAAGGCATTCCCCTATGAAATCAACTATCCTAGCTGCCTTCGTGTTGTAATCTATGCCATTAGATATTTGTTTAGATGATTGAGTTAAGATGATCCATTGATTTGAATTGAATGATGGTTGCTAGCTTTCCCAACCGCAAAAATGACTCTGGCTTGTGAGTCAAACATGTTTATTTTTCCTCGCAGTTTTTTGTGGATAGTTAATCCATTGCAACCAATCTGGATAGTTAATCCGTTGCAACCACTCCAACCACTCAAATCAAGATGACCCTAAGAATTGGATTTGGTAGCTGCCTACGGCCCTTTTCTGTTGGTGCCACCTCCTGTTGTTTGCACCACTCGTGATTCCATTGAGCAACCTTATATTTTATCATGGCAAGAAGCTTGAGCATTAGAATTTAACCAGAAATTTGCCAGTGCCCACATTGCCTGAACCTACATTTCAAGTGCCACAATGTAGTCCACCGCTTCTTTTAGGAAAACAGATGTGTCCAGTCGACTGCTCCCTGGCACAAGCACCCTCAGAGATTCCATTCGAGATTTTTCATTGCAATTATCACATGACCATATGCCTATCATCCCCATTAGTCTTTATTCCTCTTCGGAAAGTTGTTTGTAGGCATTATTGCAAGCAGCCACCATTCCCCAGGGTCTGCCCTTGCCAGACATAGATCTCCTTGTTCCCCTTGGATTTTTTCTGGATTTAACTCTTCAACGTTGGCAGTGCAATTTTTTAAACCTAAAATGGTATATGTCGAGGATGGCCCCATGCCACGTGGTTTGACTCCTCATTATCATGGCCAGCAATAGATCTGCGACCAATTTCACTACTCGAATTCGAGCAAAGAGCTTCATCAAGCATTGATCAATTTTTCTACGGCATAGCAGGGAGAGGAGCCAACTCAAATATTTCTGGTAGAAATCGACCCTCCATGGTGCCCATTTCCCACCTCGAGTACGCCACTCCATATGATAAGCAGCTCAACAAATTTCCAAACTAAATTTTTGATGTTCCCCTAAGAGATGAAAATAGGGAGATGCATAGACATGTGCTCAGCTTCACCGGGGCTTTAAAGAGAAAAGACTTGTGGCTTCATATGCATATTCATCTGAATGTGGGGAGCAGGTAGGGCCCGTCTCGTCCAAACTACTTCTATTAACCATATGTTGTTTATGTCAGGATCACATGGGAGGTCGTCTCTGTCATCGCTATGTCCTTTCCTTGCATGAACTTT
This sequence comes from Pinus taeda, assembly GCA_000404065.3. Taxonomy (NCBI): domain Eukaryota; kingdom Viridiplantae; phylum Streptophyta; class Pinopsida; order Pinales; family Pinaceae; genus Pinus; species Pinus taeda. The sequence goes on from APFE030177530.1 coordinate 166,184, forward strand.
AAGCATCATTCACCATAGGAACTCTCGAAAGGGTGTTGTATGGTTATTATAAGTTTAGGAACTTTTAGTTGCAATGGACAAAAATAATTTTAGGTTATATTGCATTATGTTGTAAATTTGTGTGGAAAATGATGGAATTTCTAGCATGGTAACATTAGGTAATTTTTTTTGGAAATCAAGGGTCAAGATTTGAGGTGCATGGGGTTTTTATGGTGTTATGTTTGGCATATGATTTGAGGGCTTTTATAGATCATTTGAGTAGGTGCTTTGTATGAAATAGAGCGATGCATGTTCTAAAATATTATTTTATGGCCACAAAATTTCTCGCATAGTTTTTTAATGTAAAGTGTTTGGCTTTTATAGGTGAATCCTAGGTTGAGTAGATCATTTGTTTAGATGCTACATATGAAATAGTGGGAGGCATGTTCTAAAATAAAT
>APFE030177533.1:0-17971 GCA_000404065.3 Pinus taeda
ACCATGCCTCATGATCTACATGTGTACTTGAAGAAGCCAAGTACACATCCCCACCTTCATCTGAGGTGGTTTTCGCCTCTGTAGAAGGAGCCTCATCAGATCCCTTTCCTTTGTCGGGAGCTTTAGATTTACAATCCCTTTTGTAGTGCCCTTCCTTTCCACATTTCCAACACACCACCTTTACAAGTTTTCCTGGATATTTAGATCTCCCTTTAGATTTAGATCTCCCACTCGATGAATTATTTTTTTTTATGTTCTGGGTCCGCCCTCATACAGACAAGGCATCACTATTTTGGCTCTCCATATTTTTCCATCTCATCTCCTCCATTGGCAAGGATGAGACTATTTCATCAAAATGCAAGGCAATTGCATTGCTACCTATTGCAATAACCAGACTATCCCACGAATCTGGTAGAGATCACAATAAACGGATGCACTTATCTTCATCTGAAATTTTAATATCAACAGATGTTAACTGACTTACCACAATATTAAATGCATTCAGATGCTCCGTCACTGAGTCTCCATCTTTCATCCTCAGGTTATACAGCTTTTTCGGTAGGAACAATTTATTCACCAGAGACTTATATTGGTACAAAGTCCCTAACTTGTCCCACAAAGCCTTCGCCATAGCTTCCCCTGATACATTTAGCAATACTGAATCTGAGACACACAATCGTGTTGTGCTCTTTGCCTTCCGATCCAACTTCTTCCATTCTTCATCGGACACTCTCGTTGGTTTAGTACCCGGATCTACCACGATCCATTGGTCTTTATCCACCAACAGATCCTCCATATTGAGTTTCCACAACTCAAAACTCTGACCATTAAATTTCTCAATCTCTATATTTCCACTGCTCGCCATCTTCTTTCACCACTAGAATTGATCTCGCAGATCTCCCACTGAACAAGGTCTACCACAGGCCCGAGCAAAACTCCTCAACAACAAAGGCATCCCCTTGAAGCCAAAACAGCTTTGATACCAAATGTAGGTTTTAACCCCGTACAAAAATTACCTGCATACGAATTCTAAAACACAGAAAATAAACAATGCGAGATCATAAGATACAAAACACATATACACAGAGGTTTTCCCCTGGATCCCAAAACCGAGACTACCAGCTTGATTTTTCATTATGTTCTTTTCAATGTTACAATACATATTTATACATGCCGAAGCATCCAATACCATGGACCGAAAACCATCGATCCAAAAAACATGTGCAAAAATCATGCACAAAACCATAGGTGGGTCTACCCAACCTAACATAGGGTCCAAAACCAAAATTTTCCGGGGCGCTACCCTGGACCCCATAAAGTGGGATTACGGGTGCCCTTCAAACCCCCTGTTAACTACGTGGAAAGAATATCACAACCCAACATTGTTGGTTCGAAGACAAATCCAATGACATTCAGCTATGGGAGTCCAATTTACTCCACTATATTTTTCTTCGTACCCATAGCACCCCAGAATTTGTTAGGAAATGTCATGCATCTTATTTACCAAACCAAAGGGCCATCATTACCCCTACTGGAGAAATTATGTTTACTATCAGTCCTCAATCCATAGACCAGATGATGTAAGCCCCCACAGTAGAGAATTCCACCTCCTTTTCCCTTGAAGCACTTGTTGAGTTGTACTAGAAATTAGACTTTGCTAAAAGGGCCAAAACCCTGGAACTTTTCTTGACAGAAGATGCCTCATTGCCAAAGAAAAATCCTCCCTATCCCTCCTCCATTTTCACTGAGAGAGCCAAGTAGATTATCACAGTTATCTCTTACCTCCTTGGCTACTACTCAGATCAGTGTGTATGAGGTCATCATAGGATTTCTGTCCATTTTCTCTGTTGATTCTAAGCCCTCCATCATGTTTAACTTTAGCCAATTTCTTGCATATTCAATTCATCAGTATCTTATCAAATTCCCAACTAAGGAAGTATTCAATTATGCTTATGTATTAGTTTATATGTTCTTATACTTTCAGGGAGACAACATCAACCTTGCTTTATAAAAGCTGGATGAAGAAGGGAACCAGCAGTCAGTCATCTTTTGGACTACTCTGGTGATGAAGGAACAAAAGGAGTTCACATGCAAATAGTTCATATAGATGTTTGTGCATCCAACAGTCAGTCTCTTAAGTAGCGGGATAGAACCGAGGATCAGTGAGGAAATTAGAAAGTTTTTATAGCTATCAGACCAACTTCAGGCAGGGGATTGGTACCTCTACCAAAACTATACAGAATTGAGAATATTTGGGTGTAAACTTACACCTTACAAGCTACCATAATTCCTCCCAATGAGGATTTTTTCTCTAGAATTCATAAGGCAGATGCTCAATATGGATGAGATCCACTTTGTGGCTACCAAAAACAAGTCCGAGTTTAAAATTAAAACACAAATTGGGCCTCTCATTTGCAATAGTAGGGAAGGAGGAGAAGAAGTAGATAGGCTATTAAAGGAAATGCAGTTCATCCTTAGCATTACCTGGTCATATGATTCATTAGGGATCATTTCAAAATTAAGATTAGAAACTAAATCTACTGCCTATTTTCACACTGCCAGGCTAGAGATACAGAAGTACAAAAACCAGCTAGAATGGGTTGAGAATACCCTACAAGAGGCAGAGGAGTAGCTAGTAACGTCCTCCACAGTACATACTCCTACCATGTAGGAGAAAACAGCCAAGAGAACTAGAGAAGAAGAGTCCCCTCAAGGGACTGAAATATTCAGTGAAGGATTCAAGATTATGTATAGAAAGAAGGCCAGACACACACCAATATAGGAGTTACCTAAACTAACTCCTATCGTAGAGGAACAACCCAAGAGTTAGGCACAAATTCCTAACTTGGAATATTTAATTAATTTATTTATTTTTGGATTTATTATTGTTTTATGAGAGAGTCTAACAGCCAAGCTTAGTGCCAAAATAAGCCTCAGCAATGAAGCAAAGAAGGAAAACATTATCACCACTAATGAGCCAATTGTTTCCTCATTAGTGGGTCATCACACCACACTGTCTCCCACTGACTCCACGGCTTCACAAGAACAACAACAAATTATGCAAAGTAATACATCTACTATAGGGGAGACACGGAAAAGTATAATGGATATTTTTAAGGAAATAAAAGTAAGGAATGAGGCCCTAAAGATTAATACCTACAAGCAGCTCTGGAAGGAAACTACTCGTTCTCAAAGCAAGTTTCTCTCAGCCTTTGATTCAGAGAAATGGAAAATGGAAATGGCATTTCTCTAGCACAGGTTCCCCACCCCAAGGTAGCATCAGACTACAAGAAGACAACCTTTGAGTTTGATGTAAAATATATACATCCCATTGACAAAATGGAGATGCATAAGCAGACTAGGGAAATGGTCTTTTCCATTGTCACCAGCACTGCTATGAGTTTTTCTAAATTGCAGGTTACATTAGCAAATGTCCAATCACAACTGAAGATGGAGAAAGTCTCTGCACTTTCCAAAGACACCAGGATTAAAACTTTGGAGGACTTGGTGATCAAAGTGAGTTATGACCCTGCCAACACCAATGCTACAAATGAGCTTGTAAAGAAAAAGAATTTAGATATAGTAACATTAAGGAAGTAGTTAAAATTGCCAGCTACAGAAGATCCTCTATCCAAGGATATTGAAGAAACAGAGACACAAAAGGAAAATATGATGAAGCTCATCATGGAGTGAAGTGCACAATTGTAGCAAATGGAGACAAAGATGGAAAAGATCATTAAAGAAAAGGAGAAAACTGTCAAAATGATTGTTTCCCCTTTGGAAGCACTCCCTATCACAACTATTCCTACATCCATATATTTTGTAACAAATACAGGGGATGTTGCAGATCAGTTGGGAAATGTTGTACAAAACATGTCTCTCCAGACCCAAGAGATCAACAAGTTGCAGGCTCAAGTCAAACTTCTTCAGTAATATCAGACAAAGACTGAGAATTTTGATGTAGCAGAGCTACAAAGAGCTCAAAATTAGATAGAGTCATGGAAGAAGTCAGTAGATGAGTCCTCTATCGTCTACACACTGACCCATGTTAAGGAAATAAAATGGAACAATATCATTGAAGAAATAGATGAAATCTGGCAATGTATCCAGATTATATTCGAGCAGAAGGAAATGGTGGAGAAAGCTAAGCAAATCATTGCCACCATCAATTCTGAATTGGGATAAATGCCTACTACAGCCAACAACATCATAAAGTTCCTCAATTCCAAAAATAGATATGAGCTAGATGATCTAGGAGTAGATGATAGAACAGAAACTATCCTCAAGGTAAAGAAAGTTCTAGCAAAGAAGAACTTGATTGTACATCTAACAGAGAAATGTAACACTCTGGAGGTGGCAGTTAATAGGTTTTTCACTCGAATAGATGCATTGAAAAAGAAAGGTCTGCCTTCTTTATTTGTGATCAATGACAAATTGATGACCAGGGAAGATTACAAGAAGAAGCTTCAAGGCATTGCCAAGGATACAACTAAGTCTTACAACATCAAAGGTTATCTGACAGGGAGAGATTTTTATGAAACTATCAGCAACATAGTTTTATCGAACATGAGATAAAACACATTTTTGCAGTAAAACCCACTTTTGCTTGGTATACTAAGGTAGATGAGATCTACTGTAAGGTAACAAAGATTGTTAGTCCAGATGAAGAGCGATGGGATTCTTGGGTTGTGTTATATTCTTTCAACATAGTTAACAGGGGGTTTGAGGGGTACCTGTAACACCACTTTATGGGGTCTGGGGCAGCACCCCAGAAAATTTTGATTTTGGACGCTATGTGAGGTTGGGCAAACCCACCTATGGTTTTGTGTATCATTTTTGCACATGTTTTTTGGACGCAATGATTTTTCGGTCCATGGTATTGGATGCTTCGGCATGTATAAATATGTATTATAACATTGAAAGGAACCTAAAGAAAAATCAAGCTGGTAGTCCCGATTTTGGGATCCAGGGGAAATCTCTGTGTATATGTGTTTTATGTGTTATGATCTCACATTGTTTATTTTCTATGTTTTAGAATTTGTATGCAGGCAATTTCTGTACGAGGTTAAAACCTACATTTGGTATCATAGCAGTTTTGGCTTCAAGGGGACGCCTTTGTTGCTGAGGGGTTTCGCTCGGGCCTGTGGTAGACCCTCTTCAGTGGGAGATCTGCAAGATCCATTCTGTTGGTGAAAGAACATGGCGAGCAGTGGAAAGATAGAGATCGAGAAATTTAATGGTCAAAGTTTTGAGTTGTGGAAACTCAAAATGGGGGATCTGTTGGTGGATAAAGATCAGTGGATCGTGGTAGATCCAGGTATTAAACCAACAGGAGTGTCCGATGAAGAATGGAAGAAGTTGGATCGGAAGGAAAAGAGCACAATATGATTGTGTGTCTCAGATTCAGTATTTTTGAATATATCAGGGGAAGCTACGTCGAAGGCTTTGTGGGATAATTTAGGGACTTTGTACCATTCTAAGTCTTTGGTGAATAAATTGTTCCTGTGAAAAAAGTTGTATAACTTGAGGATGAAAGATGGAGACTTGGTGGCAGAACATCTGAATGCATTTAATACTTTGGTAAGTCAGTGATTATCTGTTGATATTAAAATTTTGGATGAAGATAAGTGCATCAGTTTGTTGTGTTCTATACCAGATTCGTCGGGTAGTCTGGTTATTGCAATAGGTAGTAATGCAACTGCCTTGAAGTTTGATGAAATAGTCTCATCCTTGCTGACGGAGGAAATGAGACAGAAAAATACGGAGAGCCAAAATGGTGATGCCTTGTTTGTACGAGGATGGTCCCAGAACAGAAACAAAAATAAGTCATCGAGTGGGAGATCTAAATCTCCAGGAAAACCTGTAAAGGTGGTGTGCTAGAAATGCAGAAAGGAAGGGCACTACAAAAGGGACTATAAATCTAAAGATCATGATAGAGGAAAGGGATTTGATGATGCTCCTTCTGCAAAAGCAAAAACCACCTCAGATGAAGGTGGGGATGTGTACTTGGCCTCTTCATGTACACATGTAGATCATGAGGCATGATTGATTGACTCAAGTGCATCCTTTCACTTCACTCCCCATAGAGAGTGGTTCTGTGAGTATGAGAAATACGATGGTGGTGATGTCTTCTTGGGAGGATGACAGGAAGGCTAGAATCATTGGTTGCGGAAAATTAAAGTTGAAGTTACAAGGTGGAAGGGTTAGAACACTTCCGGATGTTCTGCATATTCCTCCATTAGCCAGAAATTTGATTTTTATAAGCAAGCTGGATGATGCAGGTGTAAAAACAGTGTTTGAGAAGGATACCTGCAAAATGGTTCGAGGAGCACTGGTATTGATGCGGGGAGTTCGGATTGGAACTCTGTACAAGCTGCAAGGTAGTACTGTTATTGATGGGTGCAACAGCTCTGTGGTTCCTGAAAGTGGAGCAAAAAATCTAATAGTCTCTGGAGAAAATACCATGTTGTGGCATTAGAGGCTTGGACATATTGGAGAGAAGGGCCTTCGAATACTTCATGGTAAAGGTATGGTAGAAGGTATGAGTAATAGCTCTTTGGATTTTGATTTCTGTGAAAATTGTGTATATGGGAAGAAAAATAGGGTGAGTTTCCCCTCTGGTAGTAAGAGGGCGAAACAAATATTAGAGCTTGTGCACAGTGATGTGTTTGGACCTGTGAAGGTTCCATCACTGGGTAATTCTGTGTACTGTGTATCATTTATATATGACTTCTCAAGGAATACATGGATATATTTCCTTAAGAAGAAATTTGAAGTCTTTGACAGGTTTAAAGAATTTAAGGCTCTCATGGAAAATCAGACAGAGAAGAAGATAAAAGTGTTGAGGACAGATAATGGTGGAGAGTTTTACAGTAAGGAATTTGAAGAATTCTGTAAGAAGTGTGGTATAGCATAGAAGAAGACTACTCCATATACACCTCAGCAAAATGGAGTTGCAGAAAGAATGAATAAGACATTGATGGAAAGGGCAAGAAGCATGCTAAGTGGTGTCGGGTTAGAACATGAATTTTGGGCAGAGGCGGTGGATACTACATGTTACCTGGTCAACATGTCACCTTCATCAGCGTTGGAGGATAAGACTCCACAAGAGGTATGGACTGGTCAGAAACCCTCTCTTTCACATCTGAGGGTATTTGGATGTGATATATATGTACATGTTCCAAAGGAGAAATGAACCAAGTTGGATAGTAAATCTGAAAAGTGCATCTTTATTGGGTATAAGGATGATTTGAAGGGTTATAAGCTTTGGAACCCAGTAACAAGGAAGGTTGTGTACAGCTGAGATGTGGTGTTTAGAGAGGTGAAAGATGTTATTAAACATGAAGTCAACCCAAAGGAACCTGAGAAGATAGAGTTTGAGCTACAGGAGGAAGAATCAGACTCTACAGCAGAAGAGGAATCAAAAGAAGAAGAGCCACAAACTACGAGTGTAAGAAGATCAATTCGAGAAAGAAGGAAGACAGAAAGGTATAGTCCATCTGCTTTCTATTCAAGTTTTGCTTTATCTATTACTGATGATGATCCCAGAACTGTGAAGGAAGCAGTGGATTTAGAGGATGGAAAACTCTGGAAAGAGGCCATGGCTGATGAAATGGCCTCTTTGCACAAAAATGAGGCTTGGGATCTGGTGGAGTTATCGGCTGGAAGGAAACCCATTGGCAACAAATGGGTGTTCAAAAAGAAGACAAATGCAGAAGGAAAAGTGGACAAATACAAAGCTCGATTGGTAGCAAAAGGTTATTCCCAGGTGCCGGGAATTGATTTTGGTGATATTTTTTCTCCTGTTGCCAAGGTAACTTCTATTAAATTACTTTTATCTGTTGCTACTGCTTTTGATTTTGAGGTAGAACATATGGATGTGAATATAGCATTTCTTCATGGGGATCTGGAAGAGGAGATCTACATGAAACAACCTGAAGGTTTTGCGGTGAAGGGTAAGAAAGAATTGGTACGCAAGTTAAAGAAGTCTCTATATGTGTTAAAACAATCACCAAGGATGTGGTATCAGAAATTTGATACATTTATACGGGGACTTGGCTTCACCAGAAGCAAAGCAGATCATTGTGTGTATTTTAAATTAATTGGTGACCATGTTATTTATCTGGTCTTGAATGTCGATGATATGTTGCTGGTTGGAAATGACAAAGAAATTATCCAAGGTTTGAAGACCTAATGTCCTTCAAATTCGACATGAAAGACTTGGTGCTGAAAACTATATTTTGGGCATGGAAATTAAAAGAGATCAGGAAAAGAGGAAGCTTTGGTTAAACAAGAGGAAGTATGTCGAGACAATATTAAAGAGGTTTAATATGCAGGATAGTAAACCAGTGAAGGTTCCTATTCCTGTAGGTGTAAAGTTATCTGCTGAAAAATGTTCCAAGACATAAGAAGAGGAAAAGGATATGTCCCGTGTTCCATATGCAAGTGCAATCGGTAGCTTGATGTATGCAATGGTCTGTACTAGACCAAACATTGCACATGCAGTGGGAGTATTGAGCAGGTTTATGTCAAAACCAGGAAAGGAGCATTGGACATCAGTGAAGCAGGTTTTCGGGTATTTGCATGGCACTGGTGATTATGGTTTGTGCTACCAAGGAAAACCAGGATTGGACAGAGTGTTGGATATTCGTGGTTTTGTGGATGTAGAATAGGCTGGAGATCTGGATCAGAGAAGATCTACAAGTGGGTATGTGTTTAACCTATTTGGAGGTGCAGTCAGTTGGATGAGTAAGAAACAATTTGTAGTGGCACTATCAACTACAAAGGTAGAATACATGGCATCCACGCATTCAAGCAAGGAAGAAGTTTGGATGCAGAGATTGTGTTCAAGTATGGGGTTAGCACAGGAAGCTATAAGGATAGACTGTGACAGCCAAAGTGCAATGTTCTTGGCAAAGAACCCTGCATGTCATTCAAAGACAAAGCACATTGAAGTTCAGTATCACTTTTTGAGGGATATGATAGAAGACAAAAAGGTGTTGCTAGTAAATGTGGACACTTTGAAGAACATTGCAGATGCATTGACAAAATCTATGAGCTCTGAGAAGTTCTCCTAGTGTAGAGAAACAATGGGCTTTTCAAGGCTGGAAAAATGACTAAGCTCTCCTATGGCCCCCTGTGGAAAGAAAACAACAAATGGGAGAATGTTGGGTTGTGTTATATTCTTTCCATGTAGTTAACAGGAGGTTTGAGGGGTACCTATAACCCCACTTTATGGGGTCTGGGGTAGCGCCCCGGAAAATTTTGATTTTGGACCCTATGTTAGGTTGGGCAGACCCACCTATGGTTTTTTGTATGATTTTTGCACATGTTTTTTAGACGCAATGGTTTTTCGGTCCATGGTATTGGATGCGATGGTTTTTGGTCCATGGTATTGGATGCTTCAGCACGTATAAATATGTATTATAACATTGAAAGGAACATAATGAAAAATCACGCTAGTAGTCCCAGTTTTGGGATCCAAGGGAAAATATCTGTGTGTATGTGTTTTATGTGTTATGATCTCGCATTGTTTATTTTCTGTGTTTTAGAATTCGTATGCAGGTAATTTCTGCACGGGGTTAAAACCTACAGGGATAAATTGCGTGAATTCCGGGATTAAGAAAAAACAGGTCAAATTCACCAGTGCAACACCTGAATAGTTGCCACTCAACAATTGTTCTCCTCCAAAGCAAGGCCAGATGTCTAGATCACTTCATTAGATTCATTCCTCTTGATCGCATTATTTCTTTTTCTGTTAGTTCAAGTTTAATAATAGGATGGCGTGTCACTCAGGCATTAATTGTAATATTTCAGTAAATTTTGTTTAAATACTTCATTATGTCGAAGTATTTAAGGTTGAACCCTTGAACAAGTTATTAAGAAAATTTGTACTAAGCTGGAGCATTCTTGAGATAATAAAAGATTATGGATTTGCCTCATATGGTATGTCTCTCAATGAGTTGTATTTCATCTTGTTTATTCATTATGTCTTCATATAAATCATGTCTTTTGCAGTTATCCGATTTAAAATTTAATTGAGTTTCAGTTTCATTTTGAATCCTCTATGAAGTTGTAATTTAAATAAGAGATAAATTTACAAACTATTTGTTATTGTAAATTCCTCTTTGAGCATAAATTGCACTAGATCTTTGTGATAGTCTATTTATATTTTGTTGATTAAGGAAACATTGTTTTCTTAATTTCTGCTTATAGATGATTAAATACTCAGTTTGAATAGTAAATCAATTACACTTACCCATATTCCACTTATCCATCCCACTAAAATTAAAATAACCATATGCAGTTAAAGGACAAGCCTTAATTTTATCAAAAATCTGTCTAAGTATAAAGCATCTGTTTATAAATAGTTCATTGGTGATCTTATCATTTAAAACAACAAAACATTATAGATGCTTTGGCATAACTAATTGACCTTAGGTTATCTCAAAGGACAACAGATTTCCCACCAGTCTTTGATGTGGGGGGCAGATTTGAGAAGAGAAAAAGTAATCTTTTCCCGGCTAGAAAAATCACGAACAGAAAATATACTTCTAGCAGATTTAACCATTTATCTATAGCTCCTACATCTATTTGGCCCTCAAATATGGGAGTGTCAAATTTTACTTGTATCTTAAAAGGAGTGGTGCCTTCAGAGTGATTGTTGGATGTGGATAAGCTACCGGTGGGCAACCATTGAAGGATCTGGGAAAATTTATCCATCATCGCATTCCTTTGTTTCTTGAGGGCCTCCTCGAGCAATATTTTGATCGAATCTCCTACTCCCTCGTCTTTCTTTTCTTCCCCCATGGGCAGTTGTCATGGTTTGTGAGGCTGCTCTTGCAAAGGTTCAACCAATTCGAGCCTTAACTCCTTATACCTCGACCTCGTTGGGGACGTGCAAAGAAGGATCAAGAAATAGCAGACCGCTCTGATACCATTGATCCGAATTTAAATAGGAACACAACAAATTACAAATATAACCATACACATGGATATGCAATGGAAATAAAAATTCAATTCATTAATATCAAAGAACTGAGATATGTTTACATACATAATGGAAATAAATTAGCTCGGGCGATGGTAGCTTATCTGTGAGAAGAGATGCAGTGGCTACATGCCTCTGAACTGGGTTACAATGAGGCTTAAAGGCTTATTTATTATTGAGAAACAATGGAAAACCATAACCATCCAAAAACCTAACCTTAGGAGATGAAACACCAAATTATGGGTCCCGTTGGGGTGAGTTAGTACATCAACTTTCTGCGGTGATAACTTTGGCATTACGATCTCCATTTGATGCACACGATACCTTGTTAGAAAGATCTATTTGAGGACTACAATGGTTGACAATGAATATCAAGTTAAAAACTTATATTTTCCCATAAGTGGTTTTCCCCAAAAACGTTGTTTAGGGCCTCAGAACAGCTTCGAAAGTTTAGGACTCGAAAAACTGTCAAAAATAGCAAATTGTGCTACAATTAAGGAAACTAAAAAAAATAAAAGAAACAATTGTGGGGGTCTAAGTGGAATAGGTGAGAGCCACCAATATCCACCTGGACCATGTACAAACATGGAAAATGAGGTACAAGGCAACCTCGCTTCACTTTCATAAGATGATGATGTTACAGGTGGAGTTGGAAAAAGCACACATCCGGAGTCAGATCTAGAACTATGAGGAACTCCCACCGCTCATCACTAGTATTGAAGCTTCGTATGCATAGTTGTACAGGAGTTTGGATGTCTTGGTGAGAAAGTATGGCACCCCGTCAATTGGTAGGCTCACTAAGGCCAAAGAGAAGAACCAAGTCAGTCTGCAGTTCGATGCGTACTTTAATCAGTTGATGCTCACGCCACCAGCGCATATTTGCAAGTCAACGCAGATAACATGAGGATGTACATCATCGGTCTAACCTTTCTCGGGACTAAGCTATGCATGTTACAAGATGAGTTGGACCAAGGTTCCAAATCAATATACCTAGAAGAAATGGAGGCAAGAGTTCATTTCCAGAAGAACATCATCAAAGAGTGTGTGGACACCATTACACATTATCAAGCATGGCATCATTTCGTCACTGAGGATGACGGAGAGAAGGTTTATGAGGTGGTTTTTCCACAGTCATCTGAGTCTTAACGGTGTCTTGTCTGGCTAACTCAAGCTGATTTTGTCCCACATGGGTATATGTGGAAAATGCATCATTTTTGTAAACATGATGTAAAGTGAAATTCCAAGTGTCATTAGTAGAATACAAACAGTCATATGTAATGTAAACAGTGATGAGGGTAGTCCAAGAGTCATAAAGGGGGATGTCAAGGGTCACCCCTCCCTTTGTTATAAATAGAACCTCGTAACTCATAAAACAGGAGAGAGGGTTCAGAGAGTATTGTGACAAGCCTTGGCTTACCCACAGTGCAGAGCGAGCATATTTCTTTGAAAGAGTAGGCGGTGTTGACCATAAAATTCCACTATTGGGGCTAGTGGATGTCATGGTTGTATGTATGGATGGAACTTTCACTTTATATAATATAACAAAGCCAGCACGTTTCATGCATATGTTGTTATTGTAGTTTGACTATTTTGGGTACTTTAGCAATGTATGTAGTTTTACTTACGCATTGATGTATGGACTATTCCGTATGTGATTGTTGATGAACCTAGGTATTGCAACAAGAATTATGCAACTCCCAGGGCTACCAGCTTTACTTATCAACTCGGGGTTCGTACAAACTTGGAGGTGACAGTGCTATATTCACAAGTAGAAGTGAAGGTCTTGCCTGTTGTCACTGTTTATCTAGCAAGAGACCCCGGGGGTTCCAAGCCAGACTTTTATAAGGTCTGAAGAAGCTCAATTATTTGATGGAATAAGAGAAAACCTATTCTAAGAGAGAGCTACTCTACCACAGTAATGAATAAAACAACATGTAGTTCTAAACCACACTATAACCTAATTAACCAATAAAACAGCAATGCTAAGCAGAATTTCTAAAGAAATCACTAACCTAATTCTGCTATCAAAGTTGCAGAAGGTACAAAGCATTAAACTATACTAAGGTGTAAGTAAAGAAACTTAAGTTAAATCGGTTTTCAAGCGGAAGAGAAATCAGAGGTTGAAATCAATGAAAGGAGGATGTAAGGACGTAGTAGCACATAGGGACCATTGGATCGATCAACAAGCAGAAGATGGACAGTGGAGATCTTATCACGAGGGCTTAACCAAATAAATGGATGAACCGAGTTAATGAAGCAGATGAACGACGAAGATCTTATCGCAAAGAATTAAGTCAAGAGATGGGCAGACAGGGTAACGAAGCAGATAAACGGCGAAGATCGTATCGCGAGGGATTAAGTGAAGAGATGGGCAGACAAGGTAACGAAGAAGATGAATGAAGGAGATCTTATCGCGAAGGCTTAAGTGACTAGATGGATGAACAGGATGAACGGCTGAGGTCTTATTGCGGAGGTTAAGTCAAGAGATGGACGAACAAGGTAACGAAGCGATGAAGGTTGAGATCTTATCGCATGGATTAAGTCAAGAGATGGATGGACAAGATTAACCAGAGGATGGACAGCAGAGATCGTATCACAGGGAAAATAAACGTGCAGAAATGATGGAGCGGGTTTCTAAGGCGGTAAGTAGTTTCTCGTGCGCCCTCAATGCCATAAGCGGAATTCTGAAATTTCACGCGATTAGCCTTATTGTGCAACACGTAGCATGGGAAAACCACTTTTCTCGCATGCTCTCGGGCGGATAATGGTCATGCAATAATCCACACGAGATTGCGCGATAGCCATTGGATCAGGCGGGGCTGATCAATGGTGGAGATCGACCAAGCTAATTGGAGATCGGCTGACGTGATAGTTGTCGGATTAGGAGAGACAAATCGACAGTGGGGGTTTAAAGCGCATAAAGTGTTGAGGTGACACGATAGCCATGAGATCAAGAGACAGGTCGATAGTGGAGATTAAAGCGCATAAAGTAAGCGGAAGACTCCATGCGAGGCAACAGTTGGAGAAAATAATGAATTGGACGGTGATTGTGAAGGTTTGTTGTGGATCAGACGGCGAGGAAGTGATGCATGAATAACGTGCTAAAGGAGGTTTCAAAGGAGATGATAGAAAAACCAGTGAGGGTGAACAAATAATTGCATCGAACAGCAAACTCCATAGCTCATGTGAGAACCAAAAACATGTGTTTTTGGGGTTGCTGAATGGTCTCTTCCTCAAGTCATGGTCCCAGAGGGAAGAGATGAGGCCGAGACACCTGTGCACAACCTTATGATAAGGTTTTCTCCTAACTAACCTATAAACTGAAAGAAGGCACAAATGGAAGTAAACTACAGTAAATGCAGCTATTGAAGCAAATGAACAAAAAAAACATGAATAATCTACATTATATTGTTGTAATGAAAATGAAGCTACTTAAGAAAATAAAACAGAAAACCATGAATCTATGCTATTTAAGCAAATGAATAGAAAACATGAGTCTATGCTAGCATAACAGTACAATAAAGAGGAGCTTTGGTTGCTCAGGTTGGGCCCTAACCCAAGAGTTTCAACCCTCTGAGTTAACTCAGAGTTGGCTTAAAAAAAAACTCATTCTCATTATGAAAACCATGGATTACAGAACAAGTTTTCACAATCCTTGTAGCTCATAAATAAAGTAGAGTTTTTACAATAGAAGTCTGAATCCTACTGAGGTCCTAAGCCTCTCTACTTATACATCTGAAGTCTGTAACGAATTCCTTCCAATTAGGGAGGCTTGGCTCCCAAGTCAAAATAGATTGTTTTTTGTCCTTTTCACTTGCTCGGTTGTCTTCTAGTCCCATGATTTGGTTGTTTGGACTCTGAGATGATGGAGGAAAATTCGAATGGAGGGGTAGTAACCGAGGAGGATTTACCTCCTATAATTTACTCTCCCTTGTCCCATTCGAGTCTTTACCAAGGTCTTTGCCACAATTCCTTGCTTTTATCCTTTATTCCTGCATTACGTGCACATTAGACCACAAAGCAAAATATCCAACTCTAACTCATATCATAAGTAAAATATAATCAAAAGTATGCAATAAGTTGTGAGAATAGTTGGTTTGACTAAGCTAGGAGGTGAATTAAGGCCAATTAAGGCCCATATAATTACCCAATGATGAGGCTCATCATCACCCCCTACTGAAAGTGTTGCTCATCCTCTGAGCAACTTGGTCAATTTCCATGTCCTTCATGGCTTTGGTAGCCTCTCTGACATCCCATGCTTCTGATGTGGTCTCTTCTTCTTGTTTATAGAAGCCCACTTTCCTTTATACTTCTTCTTTTCTCCCTTCTAGCATCCCTAGGAGTTGTGGTGGACTGAATTTTAGGCCTATCCAATTTACCTTCAACCTTTGCATTGATTGCTTATACATAGGTGTCATGTTGAGTGCTTCTCTCAACCTTTGAGGGGAGTGATATTCTCTGATCTTCAAGTTGTGTGGTAGTGTGTTCCATCCCCTCTAGCAGGCATGTATATTATCATCTCTTAGCAACCTAAACATATCCTCAAAATGTGGAATTGCTTGCTCTTGGGCAGAAAGATATCTAGGGGCCAGCTGAGGATCATTTGCAATTAGATTATGGGTGTTGATAAGGGCCATGGGATTTGATTGTTCAGCTCTGATGAAAAGAGGTTCATTTTTCTCTCTGGCCAATATTCTTCTCATCTCTGCAGCCCTTGACTTCTCATGGTTCATCGATGATGCCAAACCTATTAATTATAGATCTCCCAACTCTGCATTGGGATCCCAAATAGTCATGTCTATGAGGTCCATGTTGTGCAAGTAAAACTCAGCCATTTTGGCCCCATCCTCTAGTGCACTTTGATCACAAAGATCAATAAACTGCCTGTAGTCTTGAAATAACATGGTGCCCCTCTATGATAGTTTTTTAATCTGAAATTGCAACCATTGTTCTCTGAGGTAAGGAGCATAAAATTTAGTTGGCATCCTACACTGGATGGCCTCCAAGGAGAGGTTGGCCATACATGCTAGTTGTTTTTCCTGTTCTTCCCCTTCTGTTTTAGTGCCTTCTTCCTCGTTGTTTTTCTTATCTTCTTCCTCTTGTTGTTATTTCCCCTCTATTTCAATGCCTTCTTCCTCTTTTGTTTCAGCATCATCCTCTGTATTAGTTTCTTCTTCATCCATCTTATCCCCATGTAGCTCTATACCTTTTTCTTCTTTTTTTGCCTCCTGCTCACTGACAAAAGGACTAACATCATAGATGAGGGTTTTGATGTCATCCTCTGTTGGTAAGTGTCTGAAGACTAACCATTTTATAGGGATGCTGAGGTTTTGGAGGGCATCCTTAATGAGGATCCTGATCAACCCATGGTGATCTAACTGTTGGGAATTCCCTATATTTACTTTTCTGTTGGAGTCTATGAGTGATTGCATCAAGAAATAGGGTATGTTGAGTCTTTAGTGAACTGGTGTTTCTACCCCAAATCTTAGTTCTTCAAGCATCCTAAAATGGTAGCCATAAACAACACTGTATCTACCCTCATATGAGATATATTTGATGAGTTGGTAGCCTACCTCACTCCATGGGTATGGCAGACTGCCCCTCCTTACTCCATTTTTATCCTTTGTGGGTTCTTCACCTTCTAAAAAGAATTTCCTTTTTGCCACCTTTTTTCTTATAAAACAACTACCTCTTAACCTTTACAACTTTTGATCAAATGATTCATATGAGTGAATGATTGGGATACTTACCTATGGTCTTGATGCCATGTTGTAGTGGTCAAAGATCAGAGGTGTTGTTTATGGTCATTTGTCTTCCTCCTATGTTGTCTACTGATCATTTATTAGTAGTTGCAGGTGTTTGTGATTGAAGATCTAATGCTGCTACTGCTGTTGTGGAGCTCTTGGATCATCCTAGTGAAGACCTATAGCTGATGATTGAGATTCTGTGGATAGGCTACCACCGGATTTCCCACAGAATGTCCTGTTGTTGGCTAGGGTTGTGAGGATGCTGTAATGAATGGAAAAAGGGAGTAGGAGTGTGTGTGGATGCATGGATGATGGTAGTGGTTGCGGTGATTTGTTAGATCATGTCTAGTATGAATTTTGGGAACCTAATCAATCTACCATTCAGGGGATCCTATAGAAAACACAATCTTCACATGAATTGAAGCAATGAAGTGAAAAACAATGGAATTGATGGAGGGATACATGGTAAGGAATGGAGAAGATGAATATATGTGAGGCAGGGTTCCCTTTGGATCTCCTCTTTGCTCCTTGATTTTCTTTCTCACCCACCTGCAAATAGCAATTATGTTTTTTTTTCTTTTATTATTATTATTATCTATATATATATAAACACCTAGGCTACCTCAGAGAGGTTTTCATCCTAGATATCTGCCCTGGGCACCTCAGGAAGGTTTTCACCCAGGTATCTTCTTATTCTTTTTCATTTTTTCTCATCCTTGGGCCGCTTCACGAGGTTTTCAACCCAAAGATGGGACTCAGGCGCCTAATGGAGGTTTTCACCTAAATCCTTATTTTTTCTCTTTTTCAGTGCCCTAATGAAGGAGGAGCTGGAAATTGCTCCACCATCATCATTGTCTTATTGATATTGTCAATGAACTCCTGTTTTGATAAAGGTCTCTTCTACATTTTCAATCAGTGTCCATTAACAAGCAATGGAATGGATTCTTCATCTATAGTTCTGATTTGCACTGAACCATTATCATGGCTTCTTTCCACCACATAAGGTTCGAGCCATCTTGTCCTTAGATTACCCTTGAAGTCTTTATACCTAGAGTCATATAACAATGCCCAGTCTCCCTCTTGAAATTGCTTCTCCTTAATATGTTTTTCATGCCAAATCTTCCTCTGAAGCTGAACTATCTATGTATGTAGGAGGGCCTGCATTCTGAATTCATCCAAGCCATTCAAATGGAACAATATTTCTTGTTGTGCATGACTAAGATCTAGATCTAGT
>APFE030177537.1:0-16580 GCA_000404065.3 Pinus taeda
ATACTTTTATCGCTTTTTTCAGGATCTGTAAACTCATGAAAAAGGAACCGCCTAGAGTCCTCTTTCAGCTCTTTTCAAACTCCCTAAACATGAAAATATTGGCGAGAACTTGTCTTTTCAAACTCGTTAAAGTAAATGAAAATATGTCTACTCAGTATAAGTTTAACCATTTTCTGGATTGAGATAGACTATTTACAAAAAGAAATACCTTAGTCGAACAGGGCTAAGAGGTTCTCCTCAGTATTTTTTCTACCTTTTCGGACTCAAGAGACTATTTACAGAAAGGAACCTTTGGAGTTTTTTTTCACCTCTTTTTCAAACTCTCTAAAAAAAAAAATCATCAAACAATGTTGGACTCATCCAAAATGACTAACCGAACCACTCCTTCTCAGGGTTCATTAAAAATAATCATAGGGATTCATCCAAAAGATGAACTTCCAGATAAGGCGTATGATATCCTCCTCAAGCTTGTCAAAAATAAAGAGGTGTTGACCATAAATGGTTGGGGAAATTAGGAAAATCGGGTACTTGACCTATTAATGGAAGTGAGTTGCTCTTGAACATGAAACTCTCTCATTTTATCTTTCTAACTATTGGGTTGGGAAATCTTCTTGCCTCTTTGGTTCATCATACCATAGTAGAAACCTCCACATTTAGTTTTGGGTCAATGCTGTCAACTCCATAAAATGTCACTGATATGTTCAAGAGAAGTCCTTGATTTGATATCTACTACAATACTCCTAAGCCTTCATTCATGTATGTGGTTCCTGATTCAACTTCACATCAACATCATTTTGTCTCAAGTATTGATACTTGTTTTGTGTCATTGATGGGGGATACATCAAGGCCCTCCTACGATGGGTCTCTTCCTATCAACAACATCTCATTATCCAAGAAGTTGACTTAGAAACTCCATTTGGTACCTTGGGGCTTGCATACATCAATGGAAAGTTTCCTCGCTCTCGGCAACAACTCTTCATCATTGGACTTCGACCAAAAGATTACATGTGGTGTTCGACTTCAACTCATTCATTCACACCATACGCATTATAATATGGTACCTTGAGAGCCATTAACATCATCTTTGGTTTCTCTCGCATCTGTTAATGGCTTACATCATTTCCAGTAATCAGATGGTGTCTACCATGTTTGAATCCAGCTCATTTATTCACATGGTTATACTTGTACATTGGATGACAGAGTAAAAAAGATAGAAGACCTCAGATCTAGTTTCATCTATCCAAGATGCAATTTCAGGATTAAAACAAGATTATAAAGTATGATGGCTATGATCATACAAACATTCATCCAAGCATGGGTTCACACTTTGTCATTAGTGGATGATACTTCTTGATCATCGTACATTCAATGTTATTTTATATGTTGAGCATGGGTATGCCTCCCTTAGTAGTGATATCATTATGAAAATGTATTGTAATAGATAATGATATCAATTAGTTGTTCTTGATTCAGACTTGTCACAAGGTAAAGCACTTCAGTCATCAGTTTCCACTTCTGACTTTACATTTTAGGGGGGAAATATGTTATAGGCCATTTTGACACATTTGGTCAATAGGCATGCAAATAGGATCAATCAATATCCATGAACATATTTTCATTATCCCTTCACAAAGCCCTAAACATGACGTCTCCAAAAATTATGAGTTTTCAAGACAAATTACTCAAAAACACTATTTTAGCCCCAGCGCACCTTGCTTCTTTGGTCACCCATGTTTAGTGATCATTGCATCTTTGTACACTTGCACTAGCTAGCGCTGGTTTCTCCCTTCTGTGGTGCACTGATTCTAGAAATTCAGGAAAATTATAAAAAAAAATTGAAGCTTCCTCTTTTAGAATATTCCAAGGTTATTTTAACTATTTACCATGGATAAACAGCTCGAACCATATTTGATCCTATATTGGAGACTTCACCTCTTATCCCTTGAGCTTATCCTCCCACCATATGTCGATATAAAGCCCATAATGATAAATCCTAAACTACCACACTTCTCTTATAAATTTACTACCATCCATAACATCAAGGTTGGCCTTTGGAGATTGATAGTGCACTTATGTTGTTGCCTTAAACCTAAAGGAGTCATCATATTCATGCATTGGGGTTGATCTTGAGGTGTTCTTTGTGACAAGGAAGGACAAGTCAACTTAGGGAGACATCTACAAAATCAACTACTATTTATGGTTCTAAACTATGTCCTATTTCTATTAATACAAATACTATCTTGTTTTCCTACATTTGTTGTGTTATGTTTACACTCATGTATTTCAATGCCATGTTGATTCATTGAATAAAGATGTTAGATTATGCTACATAGATGTTGTGGATCCTTTGATTGTTTGAGTTGTGTGTGCAGGTTCTAATTATATCACTTGGAGTTACAAAAGGAGCTTACAAGCGAGGAGGAAAGGGAAGCTTGCTAAAGATTCGAGGTATGCTTCATTCCCATACTCTAATTTCTTTAAGGAAAACTTTATGTTCTTTACCTTCTGTTGTTCTAGACTAGGCTACTAAGTCTAGGGAATTCAAATTTGTCCACGATCGTAAATTTTTCATTATAATAAGGAATGGAGTTTGATATCCAACAAGTTAGGGATGCGAGTCATATCCACATTGCTCAGAGGAGACGCCATCCACACAGATTATATTATAGAAGCTTGTATTTTTTAATTTTACCTTTGTTAAAACAGTGTTTCACTTTGTGAACTAGAAAATTGTGGCATTGTCGCACCTTAACAGTTATGCAACCTGTGAAAGTGAGATATGTCATACGTTGTCAATGCTCAACATGTGACATCCTCTTAAATTAGGGTTTTTTTAAGGTATTTGAACATAATTCTTATCTTCTAAAGAAAGGTTTTTCTTCCATCTTCTTTAAGGATTAATGGAAATTATACTTTGGACGATGAATAATAGGGGTACAACAACCATTTCCATGAATGCAACAAAATAATGTGTAATTTGGATACCAAAGAGGTTCGTTTCAGATAGGGGCCTAATATTTCTCAGTGCATTTTGGACTACATTATGGGAGAATATGAACATGAAGTTGAAGAGGTTTACAACATTCCATCCATAGAGAAAAGGGCAACGAGAAGTAGTCAATAGGATTTTGGTGTGGCTTTTGAAGGCTTACAATCACAGGCATCTAAATACTTCGGATGAAAATCTATTATACATAAAAAAAATCTTATAACAAAGCAGTCCACACTTATACTAGCAAGTCCCCATTTGAAACTTGTTTTTGATATTTTCCACCTTCACCTTTAGATATTTCATATGGATAACAAGGAGGTGTGAGGGAGGATCTTACTAAGGATTCCTTAAGGGAAGAAAAATTAATTGATAGCATCACGCAAATCCATCTACAAGGACATGAGATGATGTATAAGTCATAGGAAAAATACAAGGTTAGGCATAATCAACATATAAAATGGAAGTCATTTAGAGTAGGAGACAGAGTATAGTTAAAGTTGAATAAGTTGAGACTAGGTCCTGCTAATAAAATCAAGTCTCTATGATATGGTCCCTTTGAGATACTGGAAAATTTTGGAGAGAATGCCTATAAACTAAATATACCTCCATATGTACATTTACTTAATGGAAAATGTAGAAAAATTTAAACTTTATGAGCCTTCCATGTTGGATCGATAAGAGGAACATGTCCTACCTTCTATAGAGAATTTTACACCAGATGATTAGGAAAAGTTGAAAGAATATACATTTTTTAAGAATAGGTCCATAACTACAAGATAGGGGGAACATGACATTTGGTAGATTAGGTTGAAATGAGAGCTTCTAAGCAAGGCTAAATGGTACTCCAGGGAGAAAGGTAGAGAAAAAAATTTCTCACTTCATTTAGTAAAATATATTGGGGACAAAATGCATCCTAAAATAGGTAGGTATGATCCAAATTTGATCATTACATTATTTTCCATCCATATTGATGCATTTATAGTGAAAAAATTGGAGGAATCAACTCACATAACCATTTTTACTAGTGGGTCCCCTTTTTGGATAATTAAGATATCAAACCTTATGGAATAAGTTTGAAGCATTAATCAATTTTTTTTATGGTAAAATTTTTCCACTTAAGCATACACCCATTGGAACTATTATACACTCATACACCTTTCCAATGGTGCAAGAAAGACCTCAAATAGCGTACATATGCAACAATTATGCCACCGGGAAGTTGACCTTCCTTTTTTGATCACCATGATTTGATAGGATGCCATGTCAACCCCATTTATTCATATGAAAGGGGCTAGCCACATGATCATGATGAATAAGACTCTAGAAGAGTCAATATTGTAACTCTAGTTAAGAGTTGAAGGATTCAAACCTACTAGTAGGCTATTGGGTTTTGTTATATTCAGGTTACTAGGAAGAAAAGGTTTTCCATTCTATTTGAATGCATTTTGTTCCATATATGAGGAAAGTAGTTGAGAGTAGATAGAGAGAGAGAAAGCATATATATTTTTTGTACTATAGCAGCCCATGGGCCACATGTCTCACTCCTTTATATGTGCATCCTTTTCCATTCAAAGAAAGAGAGGGCGAAGTAGCCTCACCTTCTAATTGAGTTTTGTCTCGTAAGGGTTTCCTAGATGATGTCTTGTGTTCATTTTGGTTTGTGAGTTTTATCTATTGCATGCATATGCATAGCACAATAATTAACAAATATGGAAATCTAAGGAAAAATTAACCTTCCTAGTATAGATTTTACATTTTAACTATAATTTTATTAGATTTTTTGTGATGAACTATATAGTGAAATATCCACAACAATTTATAGATATTATACAATGTTAGGTCATACTTTAGGACCTATGTTTTAGAAGAGATTTTATTAAAATCTTTAAATAAAACTCTTATCAAAATTTTAGAAGTACAATTAAGTATAATCATATAAGTTATAAATTATAATTGATTTTTGTTGTTAAGAACACATTTAATTTGTTTTTTTTCATTTTTAATTTCATAAATATAGAGGAATTTGTCAAAATTACTTGTAGAATGAATCAAGATTGATTCCCCTATAACCACTAAACTAGTATTAATAGTTTACAAGCCAACATCTAGCACCTAATTTATAATATATAATGGAATATTGATGCGACGTTTTATTTTAAATAATGCTATATGAGATGTCACCATCATGGAATGTGCCCTTCCCATAGAAATCTTGTTGCCATTATATAAAATGATGAAAATTGGTAGGATTGTTGAGCTTGTGTTAAACAATAGCAGAAAAAAGTTGGTTTTGTCATGAGATTCCAAGTACATGACAAAGTGGTGACATGCCATACATATGTTATGTGGTAGTATAAAAATTCTACTTTGTGAACATTTTTAGGGCATATTTTTTTGGATAAAACTTGCGTAAAAATTGACCAAAAATTTAAAAGAAATGTTAAAATTGCATACACCAAGAAATGTTAAAATTGCATACACCAGTTGTAGAAATGTCAAAATTTGGGTATGATAGGTTTTTTTAGGGCCTACAGTTCATTTATACATTCAAAAATACAATTTAAGAAATCAAATTACAATTTCACATATGATCACATAACTAGATTCCACTAATAATAACTAGAAAAAAGAGTATAAAAAAAATTATATCATGACTAGAATTTTGATGTTTTGTAAACTATTTTTCCATGTATTTCTTTTTAAATTATAAATTTAACATATCAAATATGATCGGCATTTAAATAATTAGACTTTGACATTCAACATTCCAACAACCTATCATAAGTTTTTATAGGGGTAACAATTTCTACAAATAAACTCCTCCTTACTCTTATACATCTAGCGTAGCGATTAAATCATAAGGGTGGTGTAGACGATGACACAAAAGTTAGAAGCTCTTCGCAATGAGTATGATCATGAATATGTTTCTACAAAGAAATGAAGGTTTTGAATTTTAATTCCCTACCTTAATCACAGTTGGTCTAATTTTAGATTTTCATTTGAAACATTTGACACATCTTTCATTCTTCTCACCATCTTCATGTCGCAATTAAAAAAAAAAAAATGAAAATTATAAATTCACATGAAATGAAATATAATATAAAATAAAAGAAAAGAAAATCACATGATTTTCCTCCAATTTTCTTTTCACAAGTAGATGAGATTTGAAATTCCATGCCTGTTTTAAATTTATACCATAGCCAATTTCCAAATTCTAGACACAATAATAGTGAAAGTAGGAACACATATAACTGGTATCATGTAATGCAATGTATGCATATGGAAATGACATTACAAATATGTGGTGACTGGTGTGGATCTAGGGTTTCAATTAACTGAAAGCAAGAGATTCATGTTTTGAATTCAAATCATTGGTTGCATCAGTCAAAAGTTTATTTTAGTGGTCACCACATAGAGGAAGCAAAAAAAAAAAACATTTACATGACTAAAATTAGATGGTCATGCTCTAACCTAGTCGGGAATCCTAATGCACACCTTGAGAGTAGAGGGAAATCCTCTAGTGACTAAGTGGGAGGATTTCAAAACTCTCATAAATTCATAATCCTACCTTATTAGGTATGTAGAGGACAAATGGATCTAGTGGTAGTACTATAGGTAGAGATAGGGGTAGAGTATACAAGCCTTACAACACTAGTACCAAATTGGTAGAGTGTACACTAGGAGTACACAACTAGTCAATTGGTCTTATATCCATTGTGTTGGGTCAACAAGTAGGTGATGATAAAAGTAAACAAATATTGTCAATTCACATTTTCTATTAGCACTAATTTTGTTGATGAAGTAGAGTTGGATGTAGCTCCACTTGATGTGTGTGGCGATGTTTTTGGGAGTCCCTATATGTATATGTAGGAAGTGATATCCATGTGGAGAGCCAACCAATACTCTCTCATTAAGGATAGAAAATCCTTCATCATCAACATGCACAAGGCAAGTCGAAGATCTCTCTGGTAAGTGCCAATTGGGACAAAATGTTAATTAGTTCTAGCAAGAAGTATTTTTAGTTATTTCGTAAGAGAAAATCAGTATGAATAAGAGACAATAAGAGCTAAGTCATCCCTAGAAGGGTGCAAAAAGCAACAAAAATAATAACTGGAAGAGTGACTAGAGGAATATAGGTGTGTGTTCCAGGAGCCTAAACATCTACCCTCCAAGAGGGAAGTGGAGCACAAGATAGTTGTGGTCACTCTCTGTTGCCAAACATTCGATCATATAGGTAATCCGCTATAGAGGAAAATGAGGTAAAGAAGTAGTTTGAAAAACTACTAGAACATGGTGACATTCGGCCAAGTACCTCATCATGTGGATCACCCATCATCATTGTGCCAAATAAGGATGGACTTTCAAAATGTGTATTGATTACAGGGCATTAAACAAAATTAAACTCAAGACCAGGTACCCCTTGCCTAGGATAGTTGATTTATTGGATCAATTGTAGCAAGCAAAATACTTTACCAAGATAGACTTAAATTCGAGATATCACTAGGTTCAAGACAGAGAAAATGATATTTGGAAAACCACCTTAAAAACTAGGCAAGGTTTATATGAGTGGTCAATCATGTCAATTAGCCTATGCAATGCATAAGTTATAAGGTTAATGGATGATATGTTGTGCCCTTTTATAGATTCATTTGTTATTGTTTATTTAGATGATATACTAGTATACAATGCTACTTAGGAGGAGCACATCTCACATTTAATGCAGCTGCTAGAGACATTGAAGAAGCACCAATGGTTGGAAATATCAAGAAGTGTGAGTTTGCACAATAGACTTTAGTGTATCTGGGATATGTGATAAGTGGAGGAAAGTTGAAGATAAATCCTACCAAGACGGAGGTCATTATGAAGTGTCCAATGCCTACTAATGTTTCTCAGGTCATGAACTTCATTAGTGCACCATAGTACCTAAGGAAATTCATAACCTCATTTTCCATAGTAGTAGAACCACTCCACTCCATAATAACAAGTGGAAAGGGTCATAAAAATCCCTTTGAGGAGTTAAAGAATAAAATCAGTTAAACATCGATTATGGCATTAACAAACTTGCAAAACCATTCGAAGTGGAGACAAGCGCAAGTGGGCATGTTATGGGAGTGGTATTGATGCAATGAGGAACGTCTGTAAGCTACCATTCTAAATGTTTTCATGGGGAGGTTTTCAACTACCCTACTTGTGAAAAGGAACTTTATGCCCCGGTGCAAGCTATGAAGAAGGGGAAATACTATATGATGGGAAAGGAGATAGTAATCCACACATATTATCGATCATTATAGTATTTGTGGGCCTAAAGTAAGTTATGACAAACTAGGCATTACAAGTGAATGGGGTTTTATAGTAGTTTCAATTAGTGGTCAAGTACAAGAAGGGAAACACAAACAAGTTGGACAACATGCTTTTAATGCCACCCACATCAAAGATCACAACTTTGGGATTTCTTATGCAAAAGGAGCCTTTCACCCATGATCCATAAAAAAAAGCATATACAGAGGATGGGGACTTCAAATAGGTGTTTTAGTAGTTGCAAATCCAGAGTCACATGCATGATGGTGACATCACAATTAACTACCATCTCCTGAATTGATTACTCTACAGGTTAGATAAGTTATGTGTTGCTGAAGGTGAGCGAATGTAGTTGAATAAAGAGGTGGTTGCATCTAGGGTTGAAAAGCATTTTGGTATAGGGAAGGCATTGACGAACTTGTAAATGTATGTGTACTAGCCTAGGATGCAAGAAGAGATAGTTAGGTTCATAAGAGGATGCATGCTTTGGCATGCTAACAAACCTAGTAACAAGAAACAAGGCCTAAACCATCCCTTACTTGTACCAACTCATCCTTGGGAAAGAATTTCCATGGCCTTTGTGGATGCTGAACCACTAACCATGTAAGGACATGGATCCCTGCTCATGGTAGTTAGTAGATTCAATAAGATGTATGTTCTAATGCCCTATAGAAAGACCATCAACTGAGAAGAAGCAACGAACTTGTCCTTTAGATAAGTATGGGTGCACTTATAATACCAATGAGCATCATTTCAGATAGGGACACAATATTTCGTAGTGTATTTCGATCTACATTATGGGAGAGGATGGACATGAAGTTGAATAGGTCTACAACGTTCCATCCACAGAGAGATGGAAAAACACTAGTAGTCGACATGAGTTTGGTGCAACTTTTGAGGGGTGACAATCAAAAAGATCTAAAGACTTGTGATGAGAATCTAGTGTAAACAATGTAAGCTTTGAAACGGGAACTGTATCGAGTACCCATTTTTTTTGAGGTACCAAAAAATCATCCAATTTGTAAAAGTGCTTATTAAGAATACACCCTTTTTTTAGAATATTTTTGACACTTTAAATTTTCTTATGTATCAAGAATGAACATTTTTTTTTTAAATGTTAGTGATTTTTATATTGATTCTGGAAAGTGTTGATGCAGCATCAACCACTTCTTTTATAGCACTTATTTTTTATACTTTAAATTTTCTAATGTATTAAGTGTGGATAAATTTTTTTAAATGTTGGTATTTTTTATGCCGATTTTGAAAACCATAAACAATTTTTTTAAAGCATATTTTTGACACTTTAAATTTTCAAATGTCCTAAGTATGCACAATGTTTTTAAAATGTTGATTATTTAACCATTTTTTAAGTTGTCTTATTCCTCCTCTTTTTTTTGGTCCTAACATGTTTGTTTTTCAAGGGTTTTCCAAACATGTGATTTTTGTTTTTCTTTACAATGTTTTTTTATAATGTTCTTTTTTGCAAAATTAAAAAATAAATAACATTAATATTTTGAGGTTAGGATTTTTTATATATTTATATATCATTAAATAATACTTCAATACATATAAAATAATTTTTACTAAAAAATAATAATTTTAAACACCTGCAAAAAAAGAGTATTTAAGTAAAAAATAACAAAAAAAATTAAAACATACAATAAAAAAAAAAAAATCCTTAAAAACAACAATTAAAAAAATGTGGATAAATTATTAAAAAAAAAAAAAAACAAAACAAAACAAAAACAAAAAATTAAAGAATTGAAAATAATATAAAGCATTAAAAAACTTAAAACACTTTTTTTTAAATTAATATTATATATATATAATATATATATAAATATTATAAAAGAAACATTAAAGGAAAAACACATTAAAATCAATAAAAAATTAAATTAAAAACAAAACAAAGAGGAACATTTAAAAATTAAAAGAAAAAAACATTAAAATTAAAATTAAATAAAAAACCATTAAAATAAATATAAAGCAATTAAAACACATTAGAAAAAAAACAAAACAAAAAAAATTAAGAAAAAATAAAAAATAAAAACTATGGCCCCAAGGGCCTCGACAGGGAAGGTCTGATTCCGGTTATCGGATCACCCCCTCCCAGGGCCCGTTGGGTTGCGGGTGTTACGCCCTTGAGTCATCATCGCACTTGGGCTAGTCGGGCGTGCACACCGGGCGTGTTGAACCAATGAGTTGGCAGACGAATCGTCGGGGCACGTTTAACCAACGAGTTGGCAGACGAATCATCGGGGTGCGTTTAACCGATGAGTCACGAAGGGCACGTTTAACCAACGAGTCGCGGCGAACACCTTTAACTGACGAGTTGAGGGGCGCCAACATGGAATTTGACTAAGTGTTGGAAGGCGTGGGTCAACTTGGTTATATAGGGGATGAGTTGGAGGGCGACGAGATGGGTGCACCACTTGAACCTACACATAGAGCCGAATGTAAAAAT
Organism: Pinus taeda; assembly: GCA_000404065.3. NCBI lineage: Eukaryota > Viridiplantae > Streptophyta > Pinopsida > Pinales > Pinaceae > Pinus > Pinus taeda. Next base: position 10,755 of record APFE030177537.1, read on the forward strand.
TTGAAAAGGAGAAATGGGTGGGTTAGTTGGATTACACTGAGCCCCCTCCCCACTGGCTAAAACTCGTATAAATACATGGAGGGCGAGTGGAGAATGAACAAGGCAGAGAAAGCAAGTCTTATCGCATTGTTTGGGTAATCAAGTAAGGCAAGTGAGCTGCAGGCATGAACCCGCAAGACGGGAAACATTACACTTGAATAGTTCGGAATACGAGTTTGGAGCCGCAGGTCAAAAAGACAACAGGGTCACAGAAACGAGGGTGGGTCTGCCCGCGAGTTGGGCGTGGCCAGTCTATGGAACGAGGGCGAGCGAACAGTTTTGAACAAGCGGACAATGTAGAGGTAGCGCAAGTCATGTGGTTGCGGGTTGAGCAGGCCAACATGACCGCAACGTGAATAGGTAGCGAACACACGGTGCGGTAGGGCAAAGTGTACATAGTTGCGGCAGCAGCACCAGGTGCAATGAGTTGACAGCGCTGAAGGGTGGGGCAAGCCTACACGAAGCTGCGATTGGGTCATGCAGTAAGCCGACCAGCCGAGCAGTGAAGTTTAGTATTTTTGTATGTTTTTAAGAACCAATTGAGTATAACTCCCGGCACATTGTAAAACAACAAACTGATATTTATATATGATATTTATACTATAAATGTCCCTCGTGCAAATTCTTATGTCATGTCGAATGTTTAAGTAATTTTACACTTAAATTAAATAAAATTAAGAAAGATGAATGTTTTAGGTGTAGTTCGGGAAATGACAAGGAAACTAAGATGTTTAGGCATTTAGTCGGTGCCACACGTAGCCCAATTTGGGAAAAAGAATTGGGCGTGACATATGGTATTAGAGGTAAAACGACAACAAGATGTAGAGGCCAAGTATGTATGCAGTCTGAAATTTTGGAAAATAAATCTTGGATTCATAGTTTGGGGTTTCTCGACTTGGAAGTTCATGGCAAAACTATCCAAGCATTGGTGAACACGGATGCCACACACAACTTCATGACGATGATATTGGAAAGAGAATTTGGGTTGCATATTGTTCCATCTAATGTGGAAGTCAAGGCAGTAAACTCAAAGGCTAAGGTGTCGGGATTGACAAATGAAGTGCCCATTCAGATTGGAGTCTAGCAGGGTCAATTGGACTTCACGGTGATGGAGATGAATGACTTTGACATGATATTGGGGCAGGAATTTTTGAAGGGAAATAACGCAATTATTGTCCCATTTTATGATGAGATTATGTTGATTGGAGGCTCACGAACTTGGACTTTTCCTACTTATAAGCAAAGGAGGGAAGTTCAAGTTCAACATGTTTCTGCACTAAGCTTGGAGAAAGCTATGCGGGAGTCAGATGTGGAGACATATGCGACAGTCATCAGGGAGGTTCATAGTGATGATAGAGTGGGGACGCCTGTTCTAGCTGATATTTCTGATGTATTGAACAAGTATGCATATTTGATGCCCGATGATCTGTCGAAAGCACTTCCACCAACGCGTGCAGTGGACCATAGCATTGAGCTAGATTCAGGGAAGTAACCTTCGGAAAAAGCTCTTTATCGATTATCAATGCCGGAATTGAAGGAATTGAAACGACAGTTGAAGCATTTGACTAATGCAGGTTTCATAAGACCTTCAAGGTCCCCAAATGGAGCTCCAATATTATTCTAGCGAAAGAAGGATACGAATGAGCTACGGATGTGTTATGATTATAGTTCTTTTAACAAGCAAATGATAAGAATAGGTATCCTTTTCCATTAGCTGTCAATTGCTTCGATAAGCTTGCGAAGGCCAAAGTGTTTTCCAAACTAGGCTTGTTATAGTGGAAGGAGACGAGAAGAAAATTGTGATTGTGACAAGGTAAGGGATTTTTGAGTTCCTTGTTATGCCTTTCGGATTGTGTAACGCTCCTACCACATTTTGCACTTTGATGAACGATGTACTACATCCATATTTGGATTCGTTCATAGTAGTATACTTGGACGATATCGTGATACAGTGATAACATGGAGGATCATAAGAAACACTTGGCTTTGGTGTTTGAGGCACTGAAGAAGAATCAGTTGTACTTGAAGAAGTCAAAGTGTATGTTTGTTGAGACCAAGATTTTGTTCCTTGGACACATTGTAGGCCAAGGGCACATAAGGATGGATCCGAGCAGGGTGAAGGCGATATACGATTGGGCTGAACCAAATAATTTCCATGATATGAGGGTGTTTTTGGGGATGATCAACAACCAACGGAAGTTTGTAGAGGTGTACTCCAAAGTGACATGATCACTAACAGGCCTTTTGAAGAAGGATAAAAAATGGAATTGGACGGAGAAGTGTTGTACATCATTTGAAGACTTGAAGAAGAGGATGGTTACAACACCGATACTGAAGTTACCTAACTTCAAGAGACCATTTGAGGTACACATAGATACTTCATATTTTGCGATAGGAGGAGTTGTTATGCAGGACAGGCATCCAGTGGTGTATAAGAGTCGGAAGTTGCAGGATAGGGAACGATGGTATCCGGTTCATGAGAAGGAGATGATTCCTATCATCCATTGTTTACATGTATGGAGAAATTACTTGCTTGGTAATCCTTTTGTTGTCAAGACTAACAATGTTGCAGCAAGTTATTTTGCAACACAACCGAAGCTGTCAGTGAAGCAAGCTCGTTGGCAAGACTTCTTGGCAGAGTTCGACATGACTATTGAGTATAGACTGAGTAGACTCAATGCAGTTGCAAATGCCGTCAGCATGAAGGGACAGCTAGTCACACTTGAGGAGGAGGAAGACCGGGTAGAACAAAGTAGGAGTCAAGCACAGGAGATTGATGAGATGCAAAATAAGCTTCAAGCAAGCATTGAGATAAATACTCAAGCATAGAACATTGTGAAGCATGTAAAGGAGGGAAAGGCATAGAGGTTTTTTCTACGAGGTGGACTCTTGTTCTTTGGGAACTGACTTTACATTCCAAAGTCATCAGGGCTTAGGATACACCTTTTGAAGGAGTGCCACAATTCTCCATGGGCTGGCCACCTAGGGTAGCGTCGTTCTTTGGCATTATTGGAGAGAGGGTTATTTTGGGAGAAGATGCGGGAGGATGTAGAGGAGTATGTACATACATGCATTATTTGTCAGTAGGACAAATCGGATAACCAAAGGCAGGGAGGATTGTTGTAGCCTTTACCAATTCCAGAGAGACCATGGATGAGTGTTTCGACGGACTTCATCACTCAGTTACCGCAGGTACGTGGGTATAATGGGATTATGGTCGTGATTGATTGTTTTTCCAAGTTTGTCGTCATAATTCCGATGAAGATACCATGTGGGGCCAAGATGACTACTAAGCTATTCTTCAAACATGTTGTGAATTATTTGGGGATGTCATTGAGTATTGTGTCGGACCAAGATCTACGATTTACAGGTAGATTTTGGACCACTTTGTTCAAGTTTGTTGGGACAAATTTGTTGCAAAGTTTGAGTTACCACCTGTAGACAGATGGGAAGACTGAAAGGATTAATGCACTACTAGAGGACTACTTGAGACATTATGTGATGGCTGATCAGAATAATTGGCATGAACTCTTGGATATGGCTCAGTTTAGCTACAATTTGCAGAAGAGTTCTGCAACCAGGTATAGTCCAATTGAGTTGGTAAATGGACAGGTACCAGTTACTCCACACACCGTATTATCAAGGGGTTTCTTAAGGATTCCACATGTGAAGAGATTCATGACAGGATGGGAGGAGACCTTGGAGTTATCACGGGTGCACTTGCATGAAGCTGCAAGGAGGATGAAGAAATTGCTAGATAAGGATAGACGGGACACACACTTCAGTGTTAGGGATATGATTTTTCTCAGGAGTACCAGGGATCAGTTTCAACCATTGAAAGGGAATACGATATCTTTGACGAGGAAGTATGAGCAGCCATTCCAAGTGAAGAAGTGAGTTGGTGAAGTTGTATATGAGTTGGAGCTTCTGAACCACATGCGTTAGAAACATCCTATGTTCCATATGAGTTAGCTCAAGAGATGTCGACTTGATGCACACCATCCAGACAGGATGGAACCACTAAGGGGACTAGCCATGATCATAGACACACCAAACCTTGTTTTGGAGAATATTTTGGATCTTCGGACTACAGGTCTTAGGAGTAACATGTGGCAAGAGTTCTTCGTTAAATGGAAGAATGCACTGGAGGAGAGTAGCTGGGAGATGCAAGATTCACTATGGAGATGGAGGAAGGAGATTACAGAGTACGATGAGAAGTTGAGAGGGGTAGTTGGATTACCAAGGATGATAATGACTTCTAGTGGGGGAGGATGTCATGCCCCCGAGTCATCATTGCACTTGGGCGAGTTGGGCACGCACACCAAGCGCGTTTAACTGAAGATTTGGCAAACGAGTCGCCATGCAGCGTTTAGCCCATGAGTTGGGCAAGGCGCACATAACCGACGACTTAGGTGGGGCGCACATAACTGACGAGTCATGAGGGGCACGTTTAACCAACGAGTCGGGGAGAATGCCTTTAACGAAGAGTTGAGGGCACCAACACGAAATTTGACTAAGTGTTGGAAGGCACGGGTCGACTTGGTTATATAGGGGACGAGTTGGAGGGTGACAAGTTGGGCACACCACTCAAACCTACACACAGAGCCGACATGTAAAAATATGAAAAGGATAAATGGGTGGGTCAGCTGGATTACAGCGAGCCCCCTCCCCACGATCTAAAACTCATATAAATACATGGAGGGCGAGTGAAGAATGAACAAGGCAGAGCAAGAAAGTCTTATTGCATTGTTTGGGTAAGTGAGTAAGGCAAGCAAGCTGCAGGCATGAGCCGAGTTCAGAGCCGTAGGTCAAAAAGATATTCGGGTCACAGAAACAAGGGTGGGTCTACCCACGAGTTGGGTGTGGTCGTTCTGTGGAATGAATGCGGGCGAAAAGTTCTTAACAAGCGAACAACACAGAGTTAGCGTGGGTCGTGTGGCTCCGAGCTGGGTAGTCTAACATGACTGCAGCGTGAACAGGTAGCAGACACACTATGTGGCAGGGTAAAGTGTTACACGGTTGCAGCAACAGCACTGGGCGCAATGACTTGACAGCACCCAAGGGTGGGGCAAGCCTGCACAGAGCTACAGATGGGTCATGCAGCAGGTCAATCGGCCAAGCAGCGAAGTTTGGTATTTTTGTATGTTTTTAAGAACCAGTTGAGTATAAATCTCGACACGTTGTAAAATAACAAACTAATATTTATACTATAAATGTGCCTCATGCAAATGTTTATGATGTGTTGAATGTTTAAGTAATTCCGCACTTCAATGTTTAAGTAATTCCGCACTTCAAGTAAACAAAATTAAGGAAGATGAATGTTGTAGGTGTAGTCTGGGAAATGACAAGGAAACTAATATGTTTAGGAATTTAGCTGGTGCTGCACATAACCCAATTCAGGAAAAAAAGAATTGGGGGAGTGACAGTGGGGGTCCCACCCCCTTACCCCAACGGGCCTAGGGCGAGGGAGGCTCGATTTGCCTCCCCTGCCTTGGGCTTGTTGGGCTGATGGGGTAAGCGGGGGGTGGGGGTAGAGTTGTGCCTCCTCGCCCATCCCCACGGCCCAATGGGCCCAAGGTGGGGGAGGCCCGATTCTGGGCCTGGGTCGTAGGAGTGAGTGGGGGTGCAGAGTTGCACGTAGCTTGCCCCACTACCCAGCTCTGTAGCTAATCAAGCCTAGGGCGGGGAGGCCCCATTCTGGGAATCGAGCCTCTCCCACCATGGGCGTGTTTGGCCGTGAGGATTGGGGGGAGGGGTGCGAGTTGCACGTAGCTCGGCAAGGGTGGG